>WAAB01018191.1:511277-547434 GCA_013389865.1 Piaya cayana
CTCGCCTCCAGCCACAACCTGGGCTAAAAGGGTGATTCCTGTTCATGGACGCATGGGAATCGCTAAGGTAAAAACTAAGATTTCCTCAATGTTTTAAATAAACACTTTTTACCGATAATGTTGACAGGGAAGAAGTATGTTTATGTCTTTCTGTGATGCTGTTTCTCAGTTTCTCAGCCACGGTGCTTTCCTGGGGCGCGTTCTGCAGAGCGAGGCGTCCTGCAGGCCCCTGGAGCCGCGTCGCGTGTGCAGGAGCAGCAGCTTTGGCTGGTGGAGCTGCTGCCCCGGCAGAGCCCGTCTCTGGCTGCAGGGGCACTGGGTGATGTGGCTGTGGCAGCGACCGGACCGACCTGTGTGGTCACTTGTGCTTTTTCTGCCGTCATTTGAGTAGCAACAGCCTCCTTGAAGCCAAACCGGTTGTGCTGGAGCTCTGTCCGTACCCTCCTCCTGGCACTGCTGCTTTGCTGGTGTTGGAGGCGTATGATCTTTGTTTGGCCAGAGTGGTGCACGTGTCCTGGTAGTGCTGGAAACGTTTTTAATTATGCTTTTATTATCATCCTTACAAATGAAAGCCTCTGTGCGGTTTGCTCTCAGAGTCTCTGTCCTTCACTGTAGGACGATGGCCAACAGTTTCATTACTTAGTGGGACGCTGCTCCAGGTTGGCGCTGTCCTGGCTGCTGGATGCACGTGGTGGCACCTGGCTGAGCGTGGCTGCTGAATGCCTCTGGGGTTGTAGGATGGTGGTGAGCGATCCCATTTCTCGGTGGACGCTGCTCTAGGTGGGCGCTGCCCCGGCCGCTGGACACACCTGGCTGAACATGCCTGATGAACAGCCACGAGGACGGTTGCCCATGGCCACCAGGACTGCAGGGCGCAGGTTCTCATGTGAGAACCTCAACAAGGCCAAGTACAAGGTCCTACAGTTGGGTTGGGGCAATCCCCAATTTCAGTACCTGATGGGGGATGATGTGATTGAGAGCAGCCCTGAGGAGAAGGACTTGGGGGTGCTGGTCAATGAGAAGCTCAACATGAGCCAGCGAAGTGCGCTCACAGCCCAGAAGGCCACTTGTGTCCCGGGCTGCATCCAAAGCAGCGAGGCCAGCAGGGCGAGGGAGGGGATCCTGCCCCTCTGTTCCTCTCTAGTGAAACCTCATCTGGAGGATTGTGTCCAGTTCTGGAATCCTCAGCGTAAGAAGGAGCTGTTGGAACGGGTCCAGAGGAGGCTACAGAGATGATCCGAGGGCTGGAGCACCTCCCGTACGAGGACAGGCTGAGAGAGTTGGGCTTGTTCAGCCTGGAGAAGAGAAGGCTCCGAGGAGACCCGATAGCGACCTTCCAGTACCTGAAAGCCGCCAGAGCGCGGGGCGAGGTCCGCCGGCCGGCAGGGGGCGGTGTCACAGGGCGGTGCGGGGTCCGCCGGCCGGCAGGGAGCGGTGTCGCGGGCGGCGCTGTGCGGTGCGGGGTCCGCCGGCCGGCAGGGGGCGGTGTCACAGGGCGGTGCGGTGCGCGGGGTCCGCCGGCCGGCAGGGGGCGGTGTCGCGCGTGGGGCGGGAGTCGCGGCTGCGCGGGGGGCGCGGCCTTTTCGCCCCAGCTGCGGAGGCGGCCGTTGTGCGGAGCGGGCCCCGGCCTCGGCGGAGACCGGACNGGCGGCACCGGCGCGGGGGGCGGCGAGGGGGACCTGGGGAGGGCGGCGGGGGAAGCCGGGGAGTCGGCGGGGAGGGACCGGGTGCCGAGGCGGCGGGGGGAGCCGGCGGGTAGGGACGGGGGGCCGGCGCGGCGCGGGGCGCTTGTCCCGGCGCTGTGCGGGGCAGGGAGGGACGCGCAGTCCCCGTTTGGTTTTTGTCCCGGTAAAGGCGGCTCCGTCCGTGCCGGGGCCCGCGGGGCCCGGGCGGTGATCCCCGTTCTGCTTCTCGCTGCAGGGGTTCGTGAAAGTTGTCAAGAACAAGGCCTACTTCAAGAGGTACCAAGTGAAGTTCAGGAGAAGGAGAGGTACTGCTGAGGGGCCGCTGTTGGCAGCTGAATGCTGTGGGTGGATGCTTCTGCTCTTCTTCACAGACGTTTTTTACTTGTTTTTCAGAGGGTAAAACAGATTACTATGCTCGCAAGCGTTTGGTAATCCAAGATAAAAACAAGTACAACACGCCCAAGTACCGGATGATTGTGCGTGTTACCAACAGGGACATCATTTGCCAGGTGAGCTCTGGAGCTCCTTCCCCTCCGGCCTTCCCAGGGCGGGACAGAGCAGGGCGATAGCGAGTGGCCAGGGCCGCACTGTGTTGTAGGAGCCTCGCAGGGGAGAGCAGCCGGTAATGCCAGCGCAGCCTCGGCGATGAGACAGATAGACAGTAGGTGTTACCAGTGTCAGAGTTCTTCGGCAAGGTTACTCATTATTCAAGATTGCACTGATCTAGTGACACTGAGAAAATGGAAGGTTTTAGGGAGAGGAAGGCTCTTCTGGTTTTTTATCGGTTGCCTTTTGAAGCCCTCTGAGCAGAGCCTCATTGCCTGAGGGCAGCAGAGGTGCCTACAGGACCTGTCAGCACCCAGAGGTGCTCTCTCTTAGTCCCTTTCTGTGATGTGTGGCCCAGCAGCTTTCCTGAAGGAGAGTGGTAAGCAGGAGCAGCAGGCACTTCTTCAAGCGTATGAAGTGTGCAGTTGTGTTGCATCATACACAGTCCCCTCCTGTGGGTCGCTATCTTATTTCGTGTTCAGAATGTTTTGATGAACTTCGGAGGTTAAAGAATTAGGCGTATTTGTTCTATCAAAAATACATGTTGCTAAGCTCAAAAAAAGGTAGAGGAGTTTTTAACTGGCATTTCTTCATAGAATGATTATCAGTTGAGAGCAGGGACAGTGCTGGTTTTGCAGTCAGGTTAGGTGAAACTGACCTTGATGAGAATATTTATCACTCAACAAAAGTCAGTGGTGGCAGCTGCTTATGCCTCATTGATCGTGCCTGTCAGGTGTGTAGGGATCCTGCAAAGAGGGACAGGTTTGGATGTAGAAGGGAGGCGTGGGAGTCAAAGGGAGAAGGGTCTGCACGTGAAAGGAGCAGCAGAAACATACCTGGTACGGCCATCTCACAGGAGACCCTAGGTGTGAAAGTCTCAGACCTGTTGATAACATCATTTGTGAAGCCCGTAACAGGGTTAGTGTGGACTCTGTGCTGGGTGGTTGTGCCTGTTTTTGAGGTGTGTCATGTACTGTGTTATTTGAGAGCCACGTAGAGAAAGTGGGACGGAATCCATCCACATCTGTAATTACGGATGCTTTTAGAGGTTGCTTTTGTAGGCAGTTTCCTGGCCCTTTGATGTGTGAGGAGAGGTAAATAAAAGCCATTGCTGACATGCACTTTTTCTGGGCTGAGGCAGGCTGGAATTCTTAGTGTTTGTACTTGAGAAGTTGATGATGCCTTAGAAAAAAAAGCTTGCTTGCAGAGGTTGGCAATTTAGACATTTCTATACAGAATTCCTGTCGGCTACAGTAGGTGTCATAGAAACACTGTGAATTTGGCCCAGAGTTACTGTGAGAACACTAACAGTTGTTTTGTCGTCAGATCGCCTACGCCAGAATCGAAGGCGACATGATTGTCTGTGCTGCTTATGCCCACGAGCTGCCCAAGTACGGGGTGAAGGTTGGCCTGACCAACTACGCAGCAGCATACTGCACGGGCCTGCTGCTGGCACGCAGGGTATGTACCTGCGGGATTGTTTGGGGATCGCTGCTCGGCTCTTTGGATTTCCTTACCAAAGGGAATCCTGCATCCGTTAAGTGGTGTGTTAGTATGGATTCCTGACTCCGTGGGCTGCTCTACAGATTCGCTTCTCCTCACCCTGTAGATCTGATGGCCTCCCGGGGCTGTCAGATCCCAGCGAGGAGTGTGACGGCGTGTGGTTTCAGCACCAGCAGCCCATGTCGAAGTCTTAGAACTTGAGTTGGTGGAGGAAGGGAATCAGGATAAAAATGTAAGAAATGTACCTCTAAGAGTTAGAAAATGTGTAACAGCATCCATCTGCTCTCCATACGAGCTCCTGAACAAGTCTGAAGTTTCCTGTGTACCTGTTGGAACAAAGGGCTGGAGCACCACGCTTACTGTGGTGGTGGGTAAAGCTTTGTTATTGGTATGGGGTGCACCATTTTTGTAAGGAAATCAGTTAAAAACGATTCTACTGCAAGTCTGTGTTTTAAAGCAGTGGTGATGCTTCATTTTGTCAGTAAATTGAAAGATTTTTTTTCCCCCGCTCCCTTCCTCACAGCTTCTGAATAAATTTGGCCTTGATAAAATCTACGAAGGCCAAGTGGAAGTGACTGGTGATGAATACAATGTGGAAAGCGTGGATGGAAAGCCTGGTGCTTTCACGTGCTACCTGGATGCAGGCCTTGCCAGAACCACCACTGGAAACAAAGTCTTTGGTGCTCTGAAGGGTGCAGTGGACGGCGGTCTGTCCATCCCACACAGGTAACCTCATCTCTTTGGAAGAATCCCTTTAGGATTAACCAGAGATTGCTTCTGTGTGTGACAGCCTGCTTACACTGTCACTTCATGTGAAATAACACTGCCTTGGCCCAGTAATGATGCTGTAGCCTGGGTTCTGGACCAGGGGTGGTTTTCATCAGTTCCTTGCTTGTTTCTTAACCTACAAGTGCAATTGCAGTAGTGCTGCTGGGAATCTTGCAGCTATCAGGAGAGTATGTTACGTTTTTAGAAACTAAAGAGCCATCTTGTAGCTTTTACTTAAAATCATCAAGTGATGGAATGCATTTAATATCTTTTATCAGCCTGTTGATTTAAGTCTCTGGCAAATGGTGTGTATGCATCAGTTCCACTGTTGTACGCACCACGTACAAAGCCCCTGACACTTGCTACATCTCTCAGTGCAGCAGCAGGTCAGAGTCCACCTGCACTTCAGATTCCCACATGGACTTTTGACAATTCCTGTCACAGGCTACAAGTAACGACTCCAGGTTTTTGTCGGTGCTGTCTACCACTGGTGTTACAGCTGATAGCTCGCAGCAGTGGGGGAAAACCCGAGCTGTGTTGTGTTTATTTTGGTAATTTCTCCCATGTGGACCTGTTCCCTCCTGGCAGATGGTCCCGTTTTCCTGGTTCGGCTGCTGCGTGATGACGTTCCGGTGACTGAACACTCCGTAGTTGGTCCTTGGGGTGTGTGTGATGTTACTGCACTGTTTCAAGACGGGACTGATGGCAGCCGAGATGAACTCTAAACTTGTATTTCTTAGTTTTCTATATCTCTTAGTTTTAACTAGAGGGTGCAACCCCTCAGTTATCTGTAGGACAGTCTGATGTATCGGTCATTCTGATGGAACTTCACTGAGTTAGAGCACTTGGCAGCGTGTCTGTATCTGACTGTAACCACTGTTCCACAGTACCAAACGCTTCCCTGGTTACGACTCAGAAAGCAAGGAATTCAACGCAGAGGTTCACCGCAAGCATATCATGGGCCAGAACGTCGCAGATTACATGCGCTACCTGATGGAGGAGGACGAAGACGCTTACAAAAAACAGTTTTCCCAGTACATAAAGAACAATGTAACACCTGATGGGGTAAGGTTTATCTGGGTGTGAAACAATGAGATTCATGTTGTATTATCCATGCAAAGAAAACACCTGTTCCTTCTTGAAGGTCTCTGTAGTACATTGTAGATCTTGTGAAAGCAAGACCTTTTTCCCTTCTGTGAAGCTGAACATTCTGCTTCTAAATCCAAGCCTACAGGACTGTGTTCTAAGTGGTACCACTGTGAGGGTTTTTTCTACCTTCAAAATTACCCTGAGGTTTCTGTACATACTCCCCACTCGCTCCTAATCCTGCACCAGCACCTGTTGCTTTGGCAGCTGTGAGGATGTGCTCGGTGTCAGATGTGGCTGTGATTTGTGTGACCTGAGAGGCAGTTCTATGTCAGAGGGAAATACAGAACAGCCCAAGCAGGCTGTGTTGTGGAAGCTGGTATCGCACTCCATAGCATCATGAGATGCATCTCCCTCCAGTGCTCCTTAGCACCTCACAGGATTTATACAACACTGTAAGATTACCAGGGTGCTGCTTTCAGTCTTGTGCAGTGTGAAACTCCTCAGATGGCTTCTTTCACTGCCTGTGATGCTCTTGCTTGGTTTCCCCAATTAGTGCACCTGAAACATGAAACAAAAATTCTTACATCCCAGTTCTAAGCTATGGAAAACTTATATTCATTCTTTATCCATTGCTATGGAGTTTGGGGGGGGTGTGTGTGTAAACTTCATTAACTGCTGTTGTTTTGTAACTTAGTCTTTACTGTGGAATTGTAGAATATTTAGTGTTGGAAGGGACCTTCAACATCATCTAGTTCCAGCCCCCCTGGCATGAACAGGGACATCCCAGTAGCTTAGGCTGCCCAAGGACCGATTCACCCTGGCCTTGGAACGCCTTGAGGGATGGGGCATCCACAGCTTCCCTTGGCAGCCTGTTCCAGTGTCTCACCATGTTGTATTGTAAATGTTTACCTGAACAAGCAATACTTAGAGCTTGTACTGCAATGCAGTAGCCCAGGACAGGTCAGCAGTGAAACAACTTGTTGTACATCTAGAACGTTTGTTGTGGCTGGGGTCTAGTGGTCTTAATTAACCATGAACACAGGCATTCTTAAAACTGGTGCCATTGTGGAGCCATTGGGACAGAGCAGGATGATTGTATCGGTGAGAACCTGTGTCTTTGGGAAGCACGCAGGGATTGCCATGGTTCTTCCCGGACTTGTTAATCTGTGGCTGCTCTCACCACAGTTGCTGAGCTTGAGCAGCTTTGCAACGTGTGCTGCAGTGGGGTCTGAGAAGGGGCAAGATTGCAGGTCTAATCACAATTTGATAACTAAACATGAAGTAGAGTAACTTTATAGTCTGCCTTTTAATTTAAATGTGGGGAAGCTGTGTCACGGGAAGTCGGCTTCAGAGGAAACAGCTCTTCAGGTGCAAAGTTTTACCGCTTTTAAGTAGTCTGTGGTTACTCTGTGGCCTTGCTGCCCTGACTGTAAAATAAGAATAAACTTACTTTCTCCATTTTGTTCAAATTGTGAGTTTGGAAATGTAAATCCTATCACAGTGATGGTAGGAGTGTTTCAGCACACTGTGCAGTCATCTTCTGTACAAGGGAAGTGTTTTAAAGGTAACCACGCAGAACTACAAACTGCTGTGATGCAGCTGGTCCCTGGTGCCCAAGGGTGTCTTGGATTTGTGATAGGTTCCTACAGCCAGACCACTATGGAGAATTTAACATTGTTTTTTGTTTTTAAGATGGAAGAAATGTATAAGAAAGCCCATGCTGCTATACGGGATAATCCAGTCCATGAAAAGAAACCCAAGAGAGAAGTAAAGAAAAAGAGGTAAGGTGTCATCCTCTAACAAGAACGTGACTTCTCCATGGAAGCTGTTTTAGTTACCTCAAAACATGTCGTTCACATTGCAGTTGTGTCAAAACACACAGGTTTTAGACCAGATTGAGATTCAAGCATTGCTGTGTAACTGTCAGGAGGTAACCTCAGCTATAGGAATCAAACATTGAAGAGCTCTCAACTATGTAAAATAATTTTGGCTTGTGGCTGGAATAGCCAAAACTCTGAAGTGTCATCTCTTCAGGACTTAGTGTTTTCAGGTGAGGGCAAGCTGACCAATGTGCCAATACCAAACTATTCTGTTTTTTTCAGGGGTCTAGGAGAACAGAAATCTAGGCACAGCTATTGCATTGGGCTCAATACTGTCTGTACTTGAGTCTCAGCAAGAGTGCTGAGCTTGTCTCTTGCACAATTAGGCTGCTACGGTCAAACCGTGCCTTTTCATGGTGCCCTGACTACAGCTGTAAATCATTGAGCAAAGGACCTGTTGGAGAAGTCAGATGTGTTCTAGAACAGTCCTGGTGTGCTGTGGGCTTTCTGACCACCTTTTTGCTCTTTCCTGCCTTGGAGGTATCACATGCTGTGCTTGTATTGCAGATGGAACTGTCCCAAGATGTCCCTCGCCCAGAAGAAAGACCGTGTTGCTCAGAAGAAGGCCAGCTTCCTCAGGGCCCAGGAGCGCGCAGCCGATAGTTAAGACAACTTCCACATTTTCTATGAAGCTTTGGAAAAAGTGGCAATAAATTTATCGAATAAGCAACTGTGTCAGACTGGCTTATTAATTTATCTTATAAAGATGCAGAGGAGTTGTTACAATACAGATATTCTGTAGCCCTAAGGGTGTTTTTCTCCTTCAAAGCACTGTATGAACTCCTCTCACAAAGGAGAGAGGCAATAGACTTCAAAACCAAGGTTGCTGTGTGAGAATTTCCCTCTAAGAAAGGGAAAACAACTTGATTAACTTTGGTGTGAGTGGTATCAAAGGATAAAAAAACCTCACTGCTTTAAACTGCACAGAGATTTTAAAAATTCAAGACCTCTCCATCTGTCTTTCCCCATCTTTGTTGCAGCTTGGTGTGATGGGAGAATCTGTGTGACTTAAAGAAAAAAGCAGCCACAGTAGGTTCCAAAGCCTTTGCCCACAGGCAGCCTCAGGCTTCTGGGACCATGATTGGCAGCTCGCTGTAGCTGATGGCCAGATCCATGTCTCATTGAAGCATTTCACCTTCTTCCAGTAACTGAAATAAGTTGCTTCTATGCACTCGGCTCCAAGCTTTGGCTGCCACTGGCAGGTACTCTTGCCACCCCCAAGGAAAGCTCTTATGCAGAGTATTCAGGTTACTTGGTGAGTAGACAAGAATTACTGTTCAGTCACATCTATATGCTTCGTTACAGAGACCTCAACTTGCCCCTGGACCTTACTTCCTCCTACATCTCATTTTCACAGGCAACTTCCTATTGGTTTCCCCTTGGCCTTCACTGAGGCTGCTTGTACAGTTAAAGCAGGTGTCAGGCAGGCTCCACGGAGGAAAGCTTTGCTGTGAGACACTGGCAGAGGGTCAGCGCTGCTACTGATGGAGAAAAGGAGGTCTGGGAGTTATTGTAAACAAAATGTTCTTTTTTTTCCCCAAGGAAAGCTCCAGCTTGATACAACAGCAACAAAATTGAAGGTTTCGTGCAACAAACTGCACTATTAAACATGTTGCAGTTGTGTAAAATGCCCGACATGATTTTGGAGTCAGTGATCTTCCCTGCTCAAAACCTAGCAGCAATTGCAGTGAGATTTTTCCACCAAGATCATAATCACTTTATTAGCTCATTGTTGGAGGAGATTGCCAGGTTAGAGACAATTGGCATTAGCACAGTAATTCATAAACTGAAAAGCTACGCTCTCAACCCAAGCTGCATCCTATTACAGGGGGTATGGAGAAATAACTTTGTGTTGGTCCTGTACTTCAGTGTCATCGTTCAAGGAATGCGTTTAACACAGGATACCTAAATCATTTAGAAATCTTTTAAACATAAATAAAGCTTGTCCTTACCTATGCTGAAAATTAAGGGCCCAGGATTTAGAAGTACAGTGATGGCTGCCCTTAAACTCACTAAGGATTGAACTACTTCACACCTGTTTAATTTACAAAAGCTTTAGTTAAGTATTGATCACAGTATTCAGGTGTTTTATGGGCATCTGGTTCTGCATAACTGTGACTGTAGATGTAACTCAGAGGATGTAGGTTAGAGGTGGCGCAGCGGCCGTGCCACATGGGATTCTGGTACCAGAGGGTGTTCATTTTCTCAGGACTTGAGACTTAGCAGTGACCCACAGATGCTACCAGAAAAAAAAGAAGAGTAACTCACTACACTTGGCTTCTGTTGCGCCTCATCTCCACTGTTACTATCTCATGGGCTCCCATTTAAACAACATTTCACAATGCTGAACAATCCAGTTCCCGTCCTGTTCAGGGCTGGCTCCCGCTTACATCCTTCCTGCTGCAGTGTGAGAGGGTTTCAGTATGAGCCTGTAGCAAAATGTGGAGAGTCAAGGCCCTGCCCACAACAGTTTCTTGCTGCACACATCAAAGCAGATTCCTACACTATGCAAGGTTCCTTTTTTAAATATCAGGACCTTATGTTGATTTTAAATTTTAATTAATTTTAAAAATTAACTTCAGCTCTCCGATAATTGTTGAGTCCACGAACTTCTTGCTTCCCAGTATTTGCTACAGTTTAATTTGGATAATGATTTCAACTGAATTACAATAACCTACAGCTTTTGAAATGGATGCTGACATTGCTGGTAGATTGTATACATGATTTTAGGAAATAACATTATAAAATTCTTGGTTCCTCACATAGTTCATGGTACAAGGGCTTAATTAAAAAGTGTTGAACTACTTAAACATTCGAGATGTAAGCATGAGGTAACAAGGTGTAAACAGAATCTGATTTAAGTCTTGTATTACAACCTGTCAGTTCTAAAATAAAATTCTGATTTTCCAGTTTAAAAATCATTAATGTGCAAATTCTGCCATGCCAAGGTGTTGGTAAATTTCAGTCTCACAGTTCAGTTTGTTCTCAACAGCAGCAGGGACTCAGATGCGCTACTTGCAGTAGTGGTGGTTCCTCCAAACTCCTTAGGATACAAATCTCTTACAGGTGTTTCACAAGTGAGAAATGATTTCCACAGAACTAAGATGTTCCACAGTTGATGTCGTGGCACAGTGAACACTTCCATCCTGTTGGCGATCCGACAAAGAGCACAGAACAGCCGAGCATGCAGGGTTCTTGTTACCATAACACAGCGCTGAAGCACCAGAGGCACTCTGGCCTCTGCTCCATCATTCCAAGGCATTTTCATTCTCGAAGAAGCCCCGTTACGGGGCGCTGACTGATGAGCGAGAGCTGAAGAGCCATTCATGAAATCTGAGTAAGGAAACATGATTTAAAAAACGCAGATTGTTTTTATCAAACATGTAAGGCCACCTCCAGTGGCAGGCATCAGTGTTCTCTTCTGCTGGTGGAGAGGCTACGAATCATTTGTGTGGGAAATCTTCTTCCACAGCAGAGTTTTTAAGTTATTGAGTATTAAGGAATGCTCCATTTCCATCTGGTGTGCTGTGACTTTCAGGGCAATGCACAAGTACAGTTGTTTTTCTAGTTCCTCGTGGACATCAGGAGGGGCACCACGGAGCAGGTAGTCCTTGAGCAGCTGGCAGGCTTTTGCCAGATTGGGCTGAATCACCTCCGTGCTGCATCTCATTCTGCCTCGGTCACAGAGAGTTCTGCAGTCCGCACCGTATACACAGTCCAAGTCTGATTCACATGGACGGTCTTTAATTATTTCCTTCAGAGTCATTTCTGGTACAACTCTTCTCATGTCCATCATTTTCAAATCATACTTATCATTATATCCCAAGTTTTTGGCACTTGTATCACACATGAGAAAGTTTCCATAAGGTCCATGGAAAATATCTTCCACAAATTCTAAAAGCCCTATGGCTATTTTTGCCTTTCTGGGCCACGATGGAGTAAACCATTGGTCCATGCTTCTTCTGAAGCCAGAGGGAATAAGGAGTTCTATAATCCATGGAAGGCTGATTCCATAGAGAGAGGTATATTCAACTCTTTCAGTAACGTAGAGATCCCCACAAAACCCCATCAGCTTGGGAGTATGTTCCTTATCCTGCAGCATCACCATTAACAGAAACTCATCCAGCTGCAGAAGTGCCCAAGCGGATTTTGCCTCTGGCAAAGAAACTCTGCCGTCTTTGTTTCCATCAGCAAAAGAGAGGATGAGGTTAACCAGTTCTGAAAGATTTCCTTGTTCACCCAATTTGGCCTAAAAGCAACAAATGAAAAAGATTAAGAACAACTTCACGAATCGCCACCAATCCACCTGCCATTCCACCCCTTGTTACGCTCCTCCTATGGACAGCGTGGGGGGCTGTGCTGTATTCTAGTTTCCATCAGCTGTAGATGGTACAGGACTTGCTACCTGGTGCCTGAGGAGCTTCCTTTCTGTTCTGTTTTCAAAGGCACCAAGAACATAGTCTTCTGAATACCAGTGTTCTTTGTGTTTCACAATACAAACACTGACATTCAAACATCGCTCTTTGTCAGATTGGTCTTTAGAGTTTTCAGCTGATTAAACCTTACGGGTATAGAGAAATTGTTATTTGACCTACACTTTGGCCAACTATACAAAGTGCCCAGACACACTGGGTCTCATACAATAATGGTACTGAAGTGACAGATGATGTTACTTGACACAACCACCCCCAGTACCTCAATACTGAGAAATGTGACGCTGCTGGAGTTGGAACTATTGCATTTTCAACTGCCACCAAAGCAGACAGAAGGTCAGATAACCTTTTTCCAACCTATCCTAATAGCAACTCCAAACTGCCTACTGCTCACCCAGAGTGAGAGACAAAGCCAAATGCAGGACAGCTCTGTGTAATTGTTACGTGTGTGTGTACACGTGTGCTCACTCAGCTGCAGCGACAGCCCCTCTGTCACTGTAGACACAGGAACTAGGACATAGTGAGAGAATCCAAAATCAGTGCTGATGCAGCACCAAAGTGCTGACTCTACATTCTGTAAATTCTGAAGTAGCATTAAGGCAACAGAAATCTGCCCCAGAAAGTACTGGAAGCATTGCTGGTCACTCTGGTTAGAGAGATCCCTGCTGTTCAACATAATGACTCTTCCCAAGCAGGAACAGCCTTTCAAACTGTGCTTCAGTCTCTGTACTTTGTTACAACTCCAAAAGTAGCAAATATATATATATTTACCAAATGTTTTATAGAAGTACAAGTGAGAGCTGCAGACATGCAAGATGCATACCAGCATCCATTAAAAAGGAAGGAAAAAACCTGATCATTACTTCAGACTTCATGATAAGCACCCCTAAGAAAAACTATTTCTGTATAGATTATTTTTAAAACATGCACTTGAACAAGGCTGATACAACAGAGCACTCTCTCCAGCTGCAGGACATGAGCCCTTCTGTCAGAATAACTAGGCACGTACTTACCTTAAAAAGACCATATACCATTTCTTTGAATTTTTCGACAGTGGTTCCCCTTGTTGGTTTATCAAACAGGACTATTTCCTTCCTTGGCTCTGGGTCAGTACCAAACTCAAGTTGAGCTGCTTCCTCCATCTGGCATTTTATAACACCTTGCAGATTTCCCCAGATTCCTAAATATATCTATGCAGGGAAAGAAGAAAAGAAGCCAAAAACCACTGTAGAAGTCCATCTTCTAAAGCTCACCTGTGCTTCAACTACTGCTTCAATAGTCAGAGAGCCACACAGATGAGAAAGTTGGGTCCTGTGAGCACACTCAGACAATGGTGACTGCAAATACAGCAAGCTGCTGCGGGCATTGCTGTCAGAATGCAGACAGCTCGATAAACAGTACATCAACATATTCATAGAATGACTAAGTCGGAAAGGTTTCTTAGATTATCAAGTCCAACCATTCCTATCTGCCACTAAACCATGTCACTGAGCAAGATGTTGGCATAGGCTGCTTCTGCATGGGAGGTTATTATATACAGGTATATGTTGTATGTAATAGATTATTATTAATATATACCTATATGTTCTCTCTATGTAGGTATATTACATATATACTGAAACATGCTCTGCATGTCACAGCAAATAAAGTTAATCTGTACCGCACAGTCACAGCTTGCTGGCACTAAGGCTTGCTTGATATTCTACAGAATGGCAACTTGGTAGGAAACAATAAAATCTGGCTGGATGAGTAAAGCCTTACCTGGTTATTGGGCTTGGTTGACAAACATTTTCCAAAATACAGTGTTTCTTTAGCACAAAGACTGCTACAGGCTGACCCGTCAATAACTCCAGTCCTGTATTTATCACACTGAAACAAACAGGAAAAAAAACATTTAACAGATTGCCCAAGAACGGAAGCAGCTACTGCATCTCCCCAACACCTGGATTTGAACAAAAAATCAGAAAAAACCAACGTTGATAACCCCATTCCAAAACAACATTAAGAAACTTTATTGGGTTTACCTGCAATTGAAGATGTAACCAAACTTCAACACAATGGAATATTAAAACTGTTATTATTTAAATGTGGCACTAACTAAACTGGCTGTGGAATTAGTCAGGGCAAGCACTGAAGAAAGCCACGCTCCACACACTTACTATGATTTTCCTGCAGTCATGCCCTCTGCACAGCTCTGTGTAGGTGGAGTACTGAACGTACACGACCCAGCTGCCAACGAACACCACCAGCCATGAGACGAAGAGGTACTTCATCCGCATGTATGACAGACGTATCTGGAGGGCACAGAACACAAAAAACTGTAATTCATTCAGCAGTACTCAGAATGATGGGAGCCAACATGATTCACTGCTTCACCTTTGAGAACTGGACTTCCACAGGGAGAGAATAAGCGCTACACAGAACAGCCGTGTCCTTCAGTGAGCGAGACTGACAGTTGAGGTCAGTTTGACTCACACAGGTGGGAGGAAAAGTCAGACATAAATAAATAAATAAATAAATAAATGATGACAGACCCTCAACAGGGCAAGCCAGACTGCAAGAACCAATCTGATCAAAATCGTCAGCTGTCAGAGCTGAACTACTTGCATTTTTCTCCAAGAGCAGTTGTCCTGGACTACTGCCCATGTACAAAACATGCTCATTATTAGCACCTCTTCACAGCTCTGGGAAGCTGGAAGAAGCAGTGCGGCAAAGCACCAGGTGAGCATCTCTCCCCTTGTTCTCACTCCAAAACTCAAAGGGAAGCTGCAAGCAGGGCAGGTGGACTTTTTTTTTTTTGCACAGCATAGCTCATACACCCACAACACACAAACCAAGCCAAGGCCAAACCACAGCTCTGTCCCAGGAAGCCCTGAAGCAGCCCTCCAGCAGAGGTCTCACAAAACACAGTTCTGAACCAAGAGGAGAAACCAATAAATCACAAACACTTAAGGTACAGGACTGGGGGGATCGCCTGATCCGGATCAGTTGTGAGCATTCAGACAGGTTTCTCTCAGACCATTCAGAGAACACAATGTGCTTTTTACTTGCTCTGTTCTTATTTCCCTGTGGTTGAAGGACAGATGATACATAATGGGTACAAGCACTCACAGGTAAGAGCTACTAAAACCAGGCAGGTTCAGTGTCTTCTGCAACAATTTGTTTATTTCCATTTTTTATACCACCTAAAAACTCACAGTTTCATAACCCACAGTTTAGGTTTTGTTGCTAGTTTCAACACAGTAGTAACACCAGTGAGTGCTCTGTAGTGCAGTTCCTGAAATTATCTAACTAGGTGAGTCATTCTTCTATTTTTACTGTGGCCAAACATTTCTGTAACTAGATAGAGTGTCTAAAACTGACCCCCTCTGCCTCTGCAGGCACAGCAAGATAAAGTAGCATCTACAGAGAGGTACAGAAGCTATTTGTAATTGAAGCATCATATTTTGATAGCATCAGACCGTATTAAATTATTGATAACTATGCAACAAATGCTTGTTCATTAGCTTGTGTTCATCTTCTTGTCAGGATTTACTACCAGTCAACTGAGCAAACAGCAATCTCTGTGAACAAACCACATTGAGAAAATCTGGATTTGCCGTGGAAAAGAACTTGACTCACATCTCCACAAGACTAGAACACTGTGCCAAAGGAACACGCGCACGGACACCAATACTTGCAACCCTGCGGTTGAAGGTTGGGTGTCAGATCCACCCAGCTCCTCTGGGGCAGGGAACAGGGGCTCTGTTCATATGATCCAAATCCCAGTTCACCCCATATTGTGCTCCACATAGCACTCCAAGAATATCTTTTATTATCCTCATTTGGAGACAAGGAACATAAGTGGAAATATTTTCCTGTGCTCCAAAATGGATATTGCCCCAAAATAAAGGAATCAAATCAAGGCAGAGGCTATCGCAAGACACCTCCTTTCTGATAAGCACCAAGCCCGCCTTCAATTTTAAGTGCTTTCTCTTAAATGCAATTTTTAGTTTTCTTTCTCCAAAGAGAAGTATGATTTGCCTAAAACTACCACAATTTGAAATATATTCCACATTTTCATAGCACATACAGAAACAGCCCATAACAAAACAATGCATCAGCAGAGTTTCTGTGCATGTTCACTACAGCACCCCAGCATGTCTTACAGGGCTTTCCAGTTCACAGACTCCAAATCTGGAGCTGACTCCGTCACATGTACTCACAGAGATTCACAGTAACATAAGAACTTCTTTTATAATGTGAAATTCTACCCACAAGCAAGAAAGGACACCAAACACAGTGGCAAGCAGCTTTCAGCAACTCAAGCAACATCTGTGTGAGACAGAAGCTCATAAAGGTTTAAAAAAATATGGGTTGCAGATAGTTATGAACAAGCAATTATCAGGAGGACACAAATGTCATTTACAAACACTAAATGCAAATATATGAAGGATTATTGTTCCACATCTGCAGTCAGTCTGGAAAGTAAGTCCACAGAGAACAGGATGCCGGGGGCAGAGTCTGAACAGGAAAGATTAAAAAGAGTATTGGGGTTTTTTTCAATCCAATTTTTGTTTTTAGAAGTGAACCTTTCATAAATACTTAATTACCCATTCCTTAATAAAATATTGCAGAACACCTATGGGGAGAATTAAATATGATTCTATCACATCCTCATTTCTACAGACAATGCTGACAACGTTCTTCCTAAACCTGTCACAAGACTCTTCTATACAAAATGCCTTCTATTAATAGGATTAAAGACAATTCTAATAAATTAACTTTCTTCAGTGTTTACTCACATAAGAGGAAGCTGCTATGAATCAGGTATTATAGCAAATAAGAGCTAATAAATATCTTTCATCTATTTGAAATATCAGACACAGTGATTCCCTTTAGAGACAGGTTTTATTGTGTGGTTGTTGTCTTTTTTTTTTCAAAACACTATTTCTAATAACCCTAGTATTGTATAACATAAATACTACAGCACACAAAACTACTGGTAAAATCTGAGGAAAATCAATAAATACAAACTGCCAATTTTAGGCAAAGCCATTTCATGTGTAAACACTGCTTGGGAACCAAAATGTCTGGGACAACAATCCTCTTAATTCACCAGGGTGAGTCCTTCCATGCACCCTTACAACACTGAACTTTAAATAAAAGTGCTATTTAATGCAATTTGTATGAAAAGTACCGCTTTGTACAGTCTCAGAGCCCAGCAGGGGTCTGCAGGCCTGAACACCACTGCTGAGCATTGACCATACTCACACTACAGAAGAATATGGTATATATGGGGTTTGCCAAATTTGTCCTCCTCCTCAGGCAGAAAAAGAAAGTGTTTGGGACAGAAAATCTTCCCCCAAATGCCATATGACTACGTCACACACTTGGCAGAGGCTCTGGGCTCAGCACTGTGCCAATAAAGCCAAGCAGCTTTTAACTTGCAAGAGACTTAAGGCCCTGTGGTTCAGAGCACAGACAAGAGCACACAACTGCTTACAGAAGGCCATGAAGTTCCATTCTCTTTGATTCAAAGGGAATTATTTTTCTAATAAGGGCTTAACCTTATTCCTTACCACAAAGGCTCAATTATCATTTGATTTCTTCCTCTCTGTAAGGTTTCCATTTCCTCCCCAACCAGTCCATGAGCACAGACACACTCAGTCCAGCTCAGATGTGTCAGAGCTGATGTGCACGTGCGGTACTAACGCAGCAGGGACAGGGGTTTACTGAGCCTGGCTGGGTTGTGTGTGCGCTGGTGCCCTGCACATATCATCTGCAGAGCATCTGAACACACCTCTAAGCAAGAAGCCCCAGGCGTAGGCTAGGGAGAAGTACAGACAGACAGACAGACCTCATCTGCAATGGTGACAAACTGCCACTAAGCTAGTAATAACACAATCAGGGCGACAGAAGGACTGAGAGTTCCAAAACTATCCAAAAAGGAAGAAAGCGCTCCAAAACACGAAACACAATTTTTCCTTTCTATTTCACTTCTCCATCAAGAGTTTCAAATGTGACCAAGGGAATACGGAATGAAGGAAAGTGTTTGTATTGCTTAAACAGATACTACAGACTCGACTTCTTCCATCACTGGTATCTTCTACTAAGTCATGTGCATTGAATAATAATGAGACATTCATTCCCTGGAACAGAACTGGAAAACCACTTCTGGCAAAACTCCAGCCTGGATGCACTCCAAAGCATATGGAGAGTAGCAGATCAAAACGCAACACAGTTTGCCAGTTTTTGATAGGTGTACTTTTCATTTAAAACAGTTTTATTATTTAAAGTTTGAAAGCAATTCTTTGTTTAATAGCACAGAGACCTTAATCCTGCAAAGTATTCCACATACCCACAGTGAACTTATCTTCCTGAGATCCGAGTTGTTCACTCCATTTGTCTTAGATACCAGCAATAAGAAAGAACAGATAAGAAAAAAACTGTAGGCCGATCATGCTAGAAATCTTGCTTTGTTCTCTGTTACGGTTGTTTTATGCATCACAGTGTGCACTTCAGGTAAGTTGACATGATGTCTGAGAGTATTAGCACACGCTGTCTTGGATGCTATGTACTGGACACACTAACACCTTTCAGAGCAGTCCGTGCACACCTATGACTACCCCAGTTCCTTGAATTACCTGTATCCCGAGTCAAACTGAATCAACACTGTTGGAGGTATCTTTTGAAATAAAATAAGATAGTGACCAAGATGGAAAACAGGACATTCTTCCTTAAAAGGTTAAAGAAAACAAGAAAACAAGAAAAGGAGAATTAAAATCTTAGCTAAAAGCAACAATATAGGAAATTTCTGTTCTGTAGGGCTTTAAAACAATTCTTTGGCCCTTCACAGACAGTCTTTTGTATGCTACTTGAGTCCCAGGGACATTTCCACAGAGTCTGTACACTCGGTCTCTACAGGTCAGCAGCCCCCAAGCATGCAAACATTCTTTACGTGGTTATGGCCACAGGTGATCCTACTGGCTCGCCCTCAGCCTCACGACACAACTGCTCATTATAGCTATCGGAAAGACCTTCAGGGCAGTGTCTCCCAGATCTGGGACACTACCCTCTCCTCCTAAAAAAAAAAAAAACCAAAAAAAACAAACCCCAAACAAAAAAATCAATCTATTCCCAACAGTGTTATTCAACTGCAAGATCCTATAAATACAATTAGCTTTGTGTGTGTGGTATTTAGTTGCCTTTACGAGTTTGTCAGGCTTGATGATAGGCTTTTTGTTGTTTTACTTGTTTTACTACTATTACATGTTTTGCGATCTAAGCCAGGGGAAAGTTGCGTATTTCAGAGGTAGTTCTGCGACAGAACTTTAACCGTGTCTCTGTGGGTCCCTCACCACAAGGGGTCTGGGCTGAAGTAAGTCTAAGAGTCCACCCTGCACCTTTTACGTGAGCTAACACTCGGCAGCCCATCCTTCTGAGCCAGAAAGATCATCAGCTCATTATTTATGGGTAGAGCAGTCTGCATAACCACAGAGCATTTGCCATAGCGTATCAGTTGCAAACAAACCACATCATCCTGCTCCTCTCACAGCAGGAAAGCCAGGAGTTCTGCCTCACAGAACCCGACATTCCACCTTCCCTGGTGTGCTACTGGAAACTGCATGGCAGTACTTCACAAATCTCCATCTCACTCATAACTACCTCTCAGGGAGCTAAAGCCCAGCATTTACTTAGAGAGCAATGGCTTATTTGGGGAAAAATCTCAATAAAGCACTCAGCAACTAGTACAGTTAAACCATGCCTACATTTGTCTTCCACCAACAGTAACACACAGTGACAAGAAAAGCCAATATATTGATAGCTTGCTGCCATTCCACAGATACATCCGATATCAACACACACTCACTGCCTAACACAGAAAATATATTGATGTTCAGGCAGACACTGTGAACTCTCCTGAAATAAATCAGTAGAATATTCAAATGCAGCTTCCTCTACAAGAAAGTACAGCGAGAAACACTTTATTAACCTACAGTAGAAACAAATATTTAACTTCTCTGACTTTTCTAATAAATTATCTTGCTGTACTCCTGATTCTCAACAGATTTTAAAATAACTTATTTTGCTTGAAAGGCCTTAAAGTAAACACAGAGAAGAAGAAAGGAGAAAAATGTTATCAAGCATCACCATGTAGAGACTTTTTAAGGCAAAGGAGGCAAACAATTTGGAGAATCCTAATTTGAAAGGCAGAACACAGATTATGAGTTAATTTGTATTTATATCAGAGGCTTTTTTCTGCAGGGATCCAAATGCTGTACGAGTGGCTCCTTCACTAAGTAGATCAAAAGAAATCTTTGCTGGTCTAAAAATCAAGCCGCTCTGACCCCAGATACACAGGGACAAGCCCTAAAGCAAACACCACCGTGTCTGTATGCTCCTCCTTAAATGTCACATCCCACTTCAAGTGCCTCCAAAAAGAGAAAGATTTAAAAAGTTCCAGGTAAGGAGGAAATAAAACATCTGAGACTTTACAACACATCAGGATGATGTTTACATCGTTCAGTCCAAAGGTCACAAGTTATTATGACAACAGATGAGGAACGTGTCAGTAGCAAATATGAGAAATGCAAACATATGTGTCCTGTCAATTCAACAAGTACAACATTCTACTTACGAAACAATTAAAATACAATGCAACAGGTAAAAAAGGCAGCTCAGAGAGTAACTCTCGATGTACCCCAGGGTCACAACCGACTGACGCTTCTCAGCAGAACTTCACAGCCTCCCCCGGCGCCTCCAACCGAGCGTCCCCTGGGCCAGGGGGAGGACAGAGCCGGGGCCGAGAGGGGGAACACCCCGATCGCAGCCAGGGGAAAGCGACCCCCGAGTCTCGTGAGAGAGGCGAGAAAGGAGCCTGCTAAAGCCCGCTGGGGTCTGTCATCCGACCGGTGGCCAGGGGAGAAGGGAGGGAAGGCTCAGGGCTGGGAATGAGGGAGAAGAGAGGGAAGGCAGAGGGTGCCCAGGGCTTGGAGTGAGGGAAAAGGGAGGGAAGGCAGGGGGTGCCCGGGGCTGGGAGCGAGGGAGGAGGGAGGGAAGGCAGAGGGTGCCGGGGGCTTGGAGTGAGGGAGAAGGGAGGGAAGGCTCAGGGCTGGGAATGAGGGAGAAGGGAGGGAAGGCAGGGGGTGCCCGGGGCTGGGAGCGAGGGAGGAGGGAGGGAAGGCAGAGGGTGCTCGGGGCTGTCAGCAAGGGCAGGAGGCAGGGAAGGCGGCGCCGCCCGGCCCGCACCGGCCCTACCTGCGCGTGGAGCGGCTTCCTCAGCCAGGCCCCCGCGAGCAGCCGCCGCGCCATGGCAGCCGCGCATCCCCGCGGGCGGGCGGCGGCCGCCGTGCCGCAGGCTCCGCGGGCACCGGGACTGTCAGAGCCGGCGGGCGCCCCCGGCCCCGGCGCGACCACAGCCGGGGGGGCACAGCGCCCCCTGCGGGAGGAGCCCCAGAGGGCCCCGCCCCGCACGCGGGTGCGACCTATCAGCTCCTCGCCCCTCGGCGATGGGCGCGGTCTCATCTGGACACGCCCCTTATGGCGGGCGCGGCTTGTAGGGATCCTGCATCTCCGCCTGTGGGCGGAGTCTCTCGTGACCCTGCCCCCGCGCACCGGAGAAGGTCTATTGGCCGCGCCCCCAGAGCACAGAGGCGGGGTCACACGGGGCGTGGCTTCTGTTAGCTCCGCCCCCGGGGCCTCGAGGAGGTTTCGCTCCCGCGCTCGCGGCCTGGCGGGCGCCGTTATGACAATGTTGGTTAATAAACAACGTGTCTCACCGATTGCAAAGAGGCTCCTGTCGTTTGCTGGCAGGGGATTAAAACCAGCTGTGCTACAGCCTAAGAACCCATCAGTTCCTCCAATATTTTCCTTGTTTTCCCCCAATCCGGTCACTGGGAGCCCTTGGAGCAGCCCCCAGCGCTGAGGGAGCTCCGGGAGGGCCGGGCAGGGCTCTGGGCCAGGGTGAGGGCAGCGGGTCTGAGGTGGGAAAGGGGAGATGACAACAGGATCTTTGGGAGAAATGTTCTGCGAGGAGAACATCTCCAGGCTGCCCAGAGCAGGGGTGGCTGCCCCATCCCTGGAGGGGTTCAAGGCCAGGTTGGGTGGAGCTTGGAGCCCCTGATCCAGTGGGAGGTGTCCCTGCCCAGGGTAGGGGAGGGACTGGGGGGGCTTTGAGTTCTCCTCCAACCGAAACTGCTCCATGGTTCTGTGATCTATAAACAAGGAGGGAGTGCTTCCCTGGGGACTCATTAACGCAGCTTAGCGACATCAGCCCCACAAAGCAGGAAAAAAATTATCAGCATCTCCTTCGGCAGAGGATGGCAGAAAGCCTCACGTGCTGTGAGAAGTCCCAGCCCAACTGAAATTAGCAGGAACACCATTAACTTTGAATAAAATCATCCTTTCTTGCATCAAATTTTATTCTTGGGTTTATGTCTTCATTGTGACTTCTTTTAGCACAGTGTGTTTGACAGATTCCAAGTGGGAAGGTGGGAGTCTCCCATTTGGATGTGTTTGCCTGTGAGACTTTGGGCAAAAAGATGATCATAGAATCATAGAATCATAGAATCACAAGGTTGGAAGAGACCCACTGGATCATCGAGTCCAACCATTCCTGCCAATCTCTAAACCATGACCCTCAGCACCTCATCAACCCACACCTTAAACACCTCCAGGGAAAACAGAGAGATGAATGCGTTGAATTATGGCTTTGTTGTTCAGTACACTTTACCAAAGAAGGCTTCTTTGATGAAAAGTTGGGTCATAAAAATACTACTGTAAGAGTAAGTTAACATGTTTTTGGTAGGGCTTACTCTTAAGCAAAGCTGTGTATCTGCAAACCAAATGTTAGGAGCTCACAAAGCAATAAAACTGCAGGATTTAAAAGGCCTTGTGCTTCAAGATTCAAGAACAGCCTGTGACCACTTTTTGAATAATATAATCGCTGCCAGAGTCGCTCTGAAATATGAATCTGAAAATTAATTAGTAAGATTTGGCACTGCTCTAAAGGCGAGTCTGGCTCTAATAACAGCCAGCAACTCTCACAGCAAGGGTGTTTTCTTCTCCTATTCAGGCAGCCCAGATGGCCGTGCTTTCTGCATCACATCCTTCTGCAGCTCAGTGGTTTGCACCAGTTTTGCTGGGTTACAGGCATGCAAGGGAAAGGCGACACAAGAAGAGACACAGAGCAAACATTTAAGCATTTTGCTGAATAATCCCAAGCCATTACTTCATCCAGTGCTCCATGCCAACCCTTGGAATGACAGGCTAGGAACAGTCATGAAATGTGGGTCTCCCATATGGCAAGCGAGGATCTAAATGTTTCTTTCCTGTTACGTCTGGATCCAAACACTTCCTGGCGTGTGTTCATTAGAGGATATATTTTTTACTTAGTACATGAGATCTTCGTCATCTGTGAGAGCAGGTGCTTTATTCCGGCACCCAAGGGTTTAGTTATTCTCCAAGTACTCTCTGTGCCCAGTCTGTGCCAAATGCTGAGAAGTAAGGCGTTTTTAGCTACCTGTTACACACAGAATTCCCAACTAAGCCTTGGTAGAGGCAACTCCCATGAAAAGCCAGGCCACCTAAGGCAGAACAGTAACAGGAAAAGTGTAACATGCGCTGATTGGCATTCAGTGAGTGTGCAAAACTAAAGAGATGCTCTAAAGACCAGGGACAAATGCAGAAAAGGAACAGAGGCAGAACACAAATCATATTGATATTCCACTTGCAGTACAGGCTTTCCATTCAGACATCCCTTCCCATTTTACAGTTCACATATTATCCATTTTTGTATGCCTGTGCCAAAACTTTGGTGCATCTTAATGCCCAAAGAGTGAAAATTATGCAGATTTATCACTATCTGTTAATATTTAATTTATCTATCCAGCTATATCAACATTGTATGTGGTTAGATGCAGGGTCTGCATATAAAATTGAAATCAGCTGCTGAATATGGAAGCACAGTGTTCGTCACTCACGTTGTCAAAAGGTAAACATCAGTTTATAATACATCCATACCTTTACCTTCAGTTCTATGATAACTTGGAGTTTATTACATGCTAAGTATAACTCAGAAAAATCTAAGAGTGGTTACATGCCCTGAAGCATACAGGAATTCTGGACAAACAGTGAATGAAAATATGAGACTATTGAGGAGTATGGAAAACTACAGAGAAGAATCTGATTTTTTCAGAATACTCAGTATGTGTGCCTTTATAAATGTAATAACAATTTTTAACTAATTTATTTTTAAAAAGACTCTGCTTTACATGAGCAAGTGCTACAGATTTTTAAATTAAAGAAAAGCTAAACATTAACTTACTGCAATGGTGCTTGACTTGCTTCTTACAGGGTTATTTGAAGCAGCTGCACCCATGCAGTGGTTTAACTCAAATGCAGTCACAAGAGCCTCCATGGGAAATCCTCAGGGTTCACACTCCCCACTGTCAAACTGTATACATGGAGCCTCTGGCTGATGTTAATAATCCCAAGATTTCTAATGTTAATAAGCACAGGACTTCTCTTTTTTTCACTGCAGCTTTACCAGTTTTCAGTCTGCCAGCACGGCTTCTTGGATTAGTGCTGTTATTCTTTGGATATATCTTAAGAAGCGTACTGTGGGCAGTGCTACAGTTTAAAGTATGACAGCACCAGCAGGAAAGGAAAGTCTTAGCATTTGCCAGTTGCCTTGGTTTGTCATTACTTTCAACAAATATATTTACACAATATACAACACAAAAATGATTTGAAGTAAAACCACCTGCATTTCCTAAAATAAAGTCTAGAAAAATGCAGAGTTTCCTCTCTCTTCCTATTACCCAGCTATCAAGGTGCCTGACCAGAGTTAGCACGGTCCAATTCCTTTCATCAGTTCCTTGGATTTAAGCCAGAGTAAAGTGGCTGTTTGTAACCACTGAAACTTTTATCTTATTTAAACATACCTATATCAAAAATCATGTTTTAATACAGTCAGAAAAATTACATGAATGTATGTNGTTTTTGGTAGGGCTTACTCTTAAGCAAAGCTGTGTATCTGCAAACCAAATGTTAGGAGCTCACAAAGCAATAAAACTGCAGGATTTAAAAGGCCTTGTGCTTCAAGATTCAAGAACAGCCTGTGACCACTTTTTGAATAATATAATCGCTGCCAGAGTCGCTCTGAAATATGAATCTGAAAATTAATTAGTAAGATTTGGCACTGCTCTAAAGGCGAGTCTGGCTCTAATAACAGCCAGCAACTCTCACAGCAAGGGTGTTTTCTTCTCCTATTCAGGCAGCCCAGATGGCTGTGCTTTCTGCATCACATCCTTCTGCAGCTCAGTGGTTTGCACCAGTTTTGCTGGGTTACAGGCATGCAAGGGAAAGGCGACACAAGAAGAGACACAGAGCAAACATTTAAGCATTTTGCTGAATAATCCCAAGCCATTACTTCATCCAGTGCTCCATGCCAACCCTTGGAATGACAGGCTAGGAACAGTCATGAAATGTGGGTCTCCCATATGGCAAGCGAGGATCTAAATGTTTCTTTCCTGTTACGTCTGGATCCAAACACTTCCTGGCGTGTGTTCATTAGAGGATATATTTTTGACTTAGTACATGAGATCTTCGTCATCTGTGAGAGCAGGTGCTTTATTCCGGCACCCAAGGGTTTAGTTATTCTCCAAGTACTCTCTGTGCCCAGTCTGTGCCAAATGCTGAGAAGTAAGGCGTTTTTAGCTACCTGTTACACACAGAATTCCCAACTAAGCCTTGGTAGAGGCAACTCCCATGAAAAGCCAGGCCACCTAAGGCAGAACAGTAACAGGAAAAGTGTAACATGCGCTGATTGGCATTCAGTGAGTGTGCAAAACTAAAGAGATGCTCCAAAGACCAGGGACAAATGCAGAAAAGGAACAGAGGCAGAACACAAATCATATTGATATTCCACTTGCAGTACAGGCTTTCCATTCAGACATCCCTTCCCATTTTACAGTTCACATATTATCCATTTTTGTATGCCTGTGCCAAAACTTTGGTGCATCTTAATGCCCAAAGAGTGAAAATTATGCAGATTTATCACTATCTGTTAATATTTAATTTATCTATCCAGCTATATCAACATTGTATGTGGTTAGATGCAGGGTCTGCATATAAAATTGAAATCAGCTGCTGAATATGGAAGCACAGTGTTCGTCACTCACGTTGTCAAAAGGTAAACATCAGTTTATAATACATCCATACCTTTACCTTCAGTTCTATGATAACTTGGAGTTTATTACATACTAAGTATAACTCAGAAAAATCTAAGAGTGGTTACATGCCCTGAAGCATACAGGAATTCTGGACAAACAGTGAATGAAAATATGAGACTATTGAGGAGTATGGAAAACTACAGAGAAGAATCTGATTTTTTCAGAATACTCAGTATGTGTGCCTTTATAAATGTAATAACAATTTTTAACTAATTTATTTTTAAAAAGACTCTGCTTTACATGAGCAAGTGCTACAGATTTTTAAATTAAAGAAAAGCTAAACATTAACTTACTGCAATGGTGCTTGACTTGCTTCTTACAGGGTTATTTGAAGCAGCTGCACCCATGCAGTGGTTTAACTCAAATGCAGTCACAAGAGCCTCCATGGGAAATCCTCAGGGTTCACACTCCCCACTGTCAAACTGTATACATGGAGCCTCTGGCTGATGTTAATAATCCCAAGATTTCTAATGTTAATAAGCACAGGACTTCTCTTTTTTCACTGCAGCTTTACCAGTTTTCAGTCTGCCAGCACGGCTTCTTGGATTAGTGCTGTTATTCTTTGGACATATCTTAAGAAGCGTACTGTGGGCAGTGCTACAGTTTAAAGTATGACAGCACCAGCAGGAAAGGAAAGCCTTAGCATTTGCCAGTTACCTTGGTTTGTCATTACTTTCAACAAATATATTTACACAATATACAACACAAAAATGATTTGAAGTAAAACCACCTGCATTTCCTAAAATAAAGTCTAGAAAAATGCAGAGTTTCCTCTCTCTTCCTATTACCCAGCTATCAAGGTGCCTGACCAGAGTTAGCACGGTCCAATTCCTTTCATCAGTTCCTTGGATTTAAGCCAGAGTAAAGTGGCTGTTTGTAACCACTGAAACTTTTATCTTATTTAAACATACCTATATCAAAAATCATGTTTTAATACAGTCAGAAAAATTACATGAATGTATGTGACTCATTTCTAGCTCTTGACTTGAGGTTAAATCCAAATATTATTAAACATTCAGAGACATGGATTAATTTGGGTTACAAGTCTTTGCTCTGAGAGACATAGTGCCTCCTTTTTTTCTGGCATATTGGTTAAAATTTGAAATGTAATACAAACCGTTACAGTTGAAAGGTCTTAATAACATAACACGTTTAGAGTAAATAGGTCTTCATAAAGTCAGAACAGGAAGCTTTGTGTATTGTAGTCCTTCGTATGTTAGAGGACTGAGGAAACTCCAGGAATATTCTGCTCAGGAAAGGAGTTTTGAAGGTAGTCACTGCCTCATTAATGGTCACTTGTAAGCAAATGCTAACCAAAAGTTTGCATTTGTGTTCTCCTTGTTTCAAAGTCTAGAAAGACAACACCGTTCAGATTTAATCAATCAATAAAAGTCAGTTTTCTCTGTACATACTTGTCCTTTCAAGTCTGTTTTTCAACATGTGGTGTACTTAAATACGAGCTCTGACTTCAGTGCGATGAGTCAGACGGCTGCGATGGCTTCATGCATTGCCACCCCAGCTGTCCTGCCATCTCCTCTGCTGGAGGACATTTCCACCACAGAATTGTTTCCCTTCACAGACCGGCACGTGCGCTGTAATTGCCAGTGAACATCAGTGCACACTACAATGCTGGACCGTGACCCTCAGCCACTCAGGTATGGACATGCTTTGCTTTCTGCTGGCTGCCGTATGAGCTGCAAGAGAGCAGCTACAGATCACAGAGCTGCTCTGGGAAGCTGTTTCCTCTCCTGTCCTCCAGTACTCACACCTAGCCCCGTGCTGTTCTCTCTCCTGCTGTGCAAATCTCTGTGCAGCTCAGTGGTGCACTGTTTGCTGAACCCAAATTAGAGATAGCCCAGAAAAAAAGCAGCTGCGTAAGTTCTCTGGTTCGGTCCTACATGCCACTCCAAAGACTGTCATGTTCAGACACACAGGAATAGTTGGCATTTGGATGAAGCTGCGGAAACAGGAACTGCTTGAAATGGGGAAAGAAGAAAAGCTCTTCAGATCTGCCCTAGAACTGATGTCTCCTTAAAATATATACTGAATCCCAGTGATATGTTGGGCAGAGTGAATGGATCATTGTGTTATGTAGGAAGTTGAACTGAATTAATTATTCCTTCGGGCCTTAAATCATACATTGGTGAATCTGCTACAGTTCACAGGCTGTAATGAAGCTGAGAATCTGGTCCTGCATGCAAGAATTAATACAATATAGCTCATCAGAGAGTCTGTGTGGTTCTGGCAAAAGTTACTCAAGACTTAATGGTTTGTCTGACTTGTTTTGCCCCATGCGAAATCTCTACAGGTGAAATGCAGAATGTTCTACTGAATTATCAGAGGATTCTGACAGAACCTGGAAAAGCAGTAACAATTAAAGGGAATCTTTAGGATATAATTATTTCCTTTTAGGAAACCTGTAGTTGAAGGATTATAAATTTGTTACATCTAAACAAGTTTTTTTATATTATCTTCTTAAAGCTGGTAATTCTGAAGTCATTTCTAATACATGAACTTTCTTAAAAAGCTTATCACTCCTTGAGAAGGAAGCAGCAATGTATTGCTTAGGTTCCAAGAACCAAATACTGTTGGTTTGTTTAAGTATTCACCATAGTTTTTTCCTAGATAAAATGGTTTTCACTTGCCTTTAAATAAAAGAATGAAACAAAGAGCCAGACAATCAAGTACATTCCTGGCACAGAGCAGATGCCTTTTTCAATCCCTAGAGTAGGCAGTCTATTGATTGTATATTAATTAATTTCCGTGGCCTACTTTATAGAAAGTACAGTGAGATTTTTGATAAGAAGTATCCCAGTAGGCATAAGGTATTCCTTCAATGATTTTAAAATTGCCAACATCAAAATTTCTACAGCAGTTAGTGGCAATTCCCACTGTAAACATAATTACTAGAATAAAGTAATTAGAATGATTTTTTAAAAGCAAAAAAGTTGTTTTAGACAAAGTATAGAACTGTGTTCACACATAAATTGGGTATTATTAAAAATACCCAAGCAGAAGTTGAGTTCTTCTCTGTATAGTAGCACACATTTCTGAATAACAGATGGTTTTGATCCATCAGTACACAATAATAAATGAATGACAACAAAATAACTGCTTGGTTAGGGCATTTCTAATGGCATTTTTTTCCCTACTTGAACGACAAAAGGTAATTTGGAGCAGTAACAATTTAAAACTTCCTAAGGAAATGGTCAAGTTCATGCTGGTAAAGTGCACAGTGTTATATTTATCTCTACATTTAATTTCCCTTTGGGGTGATGGGTACCACTGCATCCATAGACTGACTACAGCATATCAACACAACATAGGAGTACCTTCTCAGACTAGCTCGTGGTCAGTCCCCGCCGGGTTCTACGAGCCTGGCTCTGTGCAGCACTGCTGCTCTCGTGGTCCAGGTGGGCAGCATCAGCTCCAGCAGTGTGGACGTTCACCACAATATTCAATCTCCACCTGCCCCTCTCCCAGCTTGTTTTACTTCTGTATCACAGTCATCCCTGCTCCCACCATCCCCTGATCTGGAAAAAACTCTTTTGAGAGTTTTATAACCCAGACCATCAATAATACTATTCAATTATATTTTAATTAGAGGTTATTTTTAACCCAGATTGTTGCTGTGATGAAATTCACAGCGCAGCTGATCAAACAGTTTTTGCCTGCACCAGGGATGTGTGGAGAGCACTGAGAGGAAGGTTGTGGTGGGAACTTCTTAAACCAGCCTGGATGGTAAAGAAAATGTGCTGTTGCAGCTAAGGTAATTTTGTTATTTGACAATATGTCAAGAACATAGGCCTCACAGATGTTTTTTGTATGAGTCTACATCAGAAATCATGCTATGTAAATCCTTGTCTGTCACTGAAAAGAAACCAAGGCTGCATTCCGTATACAATTAAGTCTATTAAAAATAGATACACTTTGTCAAACGTACAAACTATTGCAGTTAAAATATTTATTATATTGGTAGAAAAACGTTGAAAATATACCTTTTGTGATCAACTGGATGTATTCTATGCTGCTATGGAGAACAGTGCAACAGTTGTGTGTGCTCTGAGTTCTCACTGTACAGAGAGCCTTCTTTCCAGACAGAGCATTCAATGGCACCATCACACCAGGACAGAAGGTGCAGCAGATGAAGCGTTTTCTTTTGATGGAGCAGTCATTCAGACCCTTTCTAGATCTCCCCTATTCGAAAGCAACTGCACAAAAGGGCATTTAGTCCACAAACTTGCATTTCTAAACCACAAACCCAATTCGGGCTCTGACGACACAGAGATTCCTTGTTAGAGATTTGCACCTCTAATAAGGGATAACTGATAGCTGACAATGCAGCCATGGTATTTGACACAGGCAGTGCTATTTCTTTGAAAATATTTCAGATTACTGCAGATATTTATTTTCCATTTTCTCTAGACACGTACCAATAACTCATTATAGCTTAGGTCACCTTTGATGTGAGATTTGCAGAGATTTCAATCACTTTGTTTTATGTCTGCCTGTACACAAACAAATAGCCCTGCTGTGCGCTGACATCCAAGCTGACTGCCTTTTGCTTAGGTTTTATCCCAGCTTCCTGATCGCAGCCTGCAACTGTCCTCAAAGAAACACTCTGTGCAGCATTGTTTAATCCTAGGCACATTTACACAACTGAGGACATAGGTTTATGTCCAGTTTTACTTCAAGTCAGGCTCTAACCACAACTACTGTTTCCCATGCGTCAGAAATTGAAGGTTACAATTGGTTTTAATTTAAAACCAGAACCACACTTTTCCATCTTTTTTCCATCCCTCTTCCCACCTGTCATCTGTGATTCAAAGTGGATTCTAAACAGAAGAAAATTACATGTTCAAACAGTGATTAATGCATACTAAACTTGTGGTTTCTGTTAAAAAATGTTTTTAACTAAGACCTGAATTTACAAGTCTAGCAAGTCAGGATGCCCTTCTCACCACAGGCTGTCCGCTGGTGATTAAACCACACCAGTGATCCAATACAGCCTTGTGTCTCTTTACCAGTATGTCAGCACTGTCACAGACATTTTACATCCTAGAACCTGCAGTGAGTTTAAAAGCCCTTGCAAGCCATCACTACTTACCTCTTAGTCTGTTTGCTGAATTCCAGGCAGGGCAAAAGACGATCAGTTCTACCTTTAATGACCATCTGCATGCTAGCGCAGTGTCCTGTCTTCCCAAGTTTAATTTGTCTCAGCTTTTTAGGGTGCTTCTGTGCACCCAAGCCCTTTGAACGTGGTCTTTCTCATCCTCAAGTTGACTTCACATCTGCTTATGGCAGGTCTAGATATTCCCCTTTGCACTCCTGGTGGGCAGGAGAGTGGACTTTGTTTTGCTGTCAGGGTGCACAGCAGAGCCATCGAGACCCCTACATGGCCACCAGTGCTGCCAAGGCTGGTGTGGCATGTGGTCCTGAATTCCAGTTGGACTGAGGCCATTGCACAAAGCTTTTCTGTATCAGTGAGTTCACAGGGCCAGCACGTCTACCTGGCAGTCCTGCTTTCCTGACTCAAAGCAGCTCACTTGTCCCATCATCAGGATTATTTCAGTTGTCACTTTGTGAGCTGCCTGCGACCACAGGACATAAATTCAGCCACCTGAAAGAGTGGCAGTCAACCAGAAGGTCAGTTTATGTTTCCCTGGTGGCTTGTTGTATGTTTCATTCCATAACTGGAATAGAGGAAGAAATAAGCTTTTCCTCTCCATTTCTATTTTCTAAAATGAATATTTTTATCACCTTTTCTGCTGCCTTGGTGCTGTACTCCCTCTCCATGGATACATACTGTTAGCTCCTGGATTCATGAAGGTGATCTGGCTGAGAACAAGCCCATTTTTATGCACACAACATATAAGTGTTAAGTATACATACGTGCACGAAAGCAACGTCGTTCATCTGGAGCAGCTCACCGGCGTGGCCGTTCGGATGGCACGGAACATGGCTCCTGGCAGAGGGGACACTGCTGCGGCAGTCGCCCCTGGACACACAAACACAACCTCAGCTGCCAGCATTGCCAGGAGGGTTTGGCTGAGCTGAGAAGATGCACCTGCAGCTACAACTGCAGAGAAGAGACAGATTGCAGCCCCTCACTGGGGCTCCCCTCCCCATGCCCTGGTTTGGGGGACTAAACCAGCAGAAAAGGGTTTACCACTGCTGGGAGGTTGGTTTGTATGATGTGCTAGGAAGCAGGGCTTGAGGAGAGCCTGGGCAGCATGCCAGGAGAGACACAGCGGAACTGCCAGCACTCGGCTCGGATGAACTGCTTAGCACAATTCCCACTCCCACCTGGCTGCAGAGCAGGGCAGGGGACCACTCCGCTTGCCGTGTGCGTGTGCTGCTCAGAATCTGGGCTTTCACTCTGGAATCACGTGGCACCAATGTAGAAAGGTCAAAATATATGTCAGACAACAGCTATTCCATTCGGATTGGCCCAGTTATACATAGATTGCACCTCTCACTTTAAGCATATCAATGTTAGCACACATGACAGTATCACGGATTTATGAGCAGTGGGGCCATGTGAGGCTCCGGCAGCAGCTACAGAAAAGGGCTCTGGCTGCATCTTCAGCCCCTGCTGCCAAGAAGGCCGGACTGCAGGCAGCTGTCAGTGCTAGGGGGACACTGCTCACAAGGATTTTGTCTCCATCTTCATCAGATAAAGAGACACTATTAGTAAAATAAATAAAAAAAGAAGAAGATAAGCGAGGCACTTTCCATCTGAGCGGGGTTTGGCAGGTCTGCTGAAAGCTGTGAGAAGGCCCATACTGCATTCCAGGTGGTGGGAGCGCAGAAGGAATGCTGCACTAATTCTCCCTCCGGCCAGACTGATGTCCAGAACAGATTTTTCACCACAGATGAAACAGCAATATTCTGCCTTGCAACTGTATCCCAAGGGGCTGTTGAACTTGTTTTTCCTTCAGTTTAGAGTTAAGAGGTAAACCTGGTCTGTACTGCTGCAAAATTTAACCACACAAGATGGAAATTCTGCTTTCGCAGATATTTTTACAGTACACGAGGAGCATAGATGCTGGCAGACAAAACTTTGCCATAAACTGGATAATGCCATGGTCTTCAAGAAGTTATGACACAACCCATCATGATGTAGCGCATTTGAGACTGTAATTAGCTCTGCAAATCCACAGAGCAGAGCTAAAGTGAACGAAGAAAATTCTTGCTTATGTTTTAGCTCTGAAATGCTGACTCTGCATTTGAACTTTAGTCACTGGAGCTTCCATAACTGCTCTCAGATCTGTGCTTAAAGAACAGGAGAAGGAATGCACCACATTGGGGCCCAACTGAGTTCTCAGGGAGAACAGGAACCTCTTCCTTATCCAGGCATTTTCAGCAGCTGTTTGTTTTCTGAAATAAGGTGATTATATGACTGTGGCAGCAGAATGACAGTGCAGAGAGACTAGCGAGACTCTCTTAAATTCCATCGCTGAGCAATGAGCTCATATTTTTATGCACTGGTCTCACAAGAGACAGATAGGAATAAAGATTACTGAGAACTACACTTGCATAGCTTTGCAAAATTCCCACTAGCTGGTGGAGTAATTACCTGCAGCTCCTTCACGGCTGTTTTCTGGAGCTAAAATAATGCTACATGTGCTCATAAGGCTGCAATACAGAAAAGGCTACTGTAAGATAATTAATACAAAATTCTATAACATCACTTGCCTGTTTTAAAGATTTTTAAATTGATTATTTTCTGAGTTGAGCCAAGTTGAGCAAATGCAGCAAATGTGCATTTTCTCACTAATTATTATGTTTATGTAAAACCAAATATTTATCTTGATTTAAGATCCCAGGTGAGCTTCCTTGCTGTTCCCATGCTTAAACAAGGCAGAGAAAATGGCCTGGGATCTAATTTACCCTCCTTACTGAACTGTGGTCATGACAACCATCTGCACAAGGATAAGCTCTACCATAGGGTCTTGTTCCAGGGTATCATTTCAATGCTATATTGTGTGATACAATAAGGTGATGGAAAATAATACCGTGCAGCAGTTGGTGCTCTCAGCTGTGTGTGCTGCTGACTTATACTTTTGGATGCTGTATGTTCTGGTTTTGTTGTTTAATATCTATGTGGCCATTGTCACCAGCACAGTACACAAACATAACACTAGCCCGTTTGCATTTGAGAGAAGGGCCACCAGCCAAGGGAGACACCATTGTGTATAACCCTTAAAATTTATCCGTCTCTATGGGTACCAGGCAATTTACATTCTGAATATGAAATTTACTTTTAAAATGCCAAGGCTTTGCTTTCGCACGTCTTTGTGTCAAAAGCTTGCCTAACAATATACGGACTAAGATAAATGGAGTTAGAGACAGAGCCAGGTTGTTACTCTTCAGCTTCTTTCTCAAATGCAGCTGTTTATGAGTTGATGTGGAATAAAGCTGGACATACCTATTATTAAGTAGAATCTGACACTGTTTTATTCTTGAAACTTCTACACTGGAGATGCCTTACTGACACCCGAGAGAAAGAAGTTTAATACGGCTTTGGTCACTCTGTGCCTTGAAGAACATACATAATATGTCAGGAACTGAAAACACAACAGGAGAGATTGCTTAAACTGTGTTCAAGTATTTTTGAGATATTAGCAGAAGGAAAAAAAAGAAAACAGGGCATTCTCAAGCCATGACATAAGAACCTTGCCATATGCTAACAGAAGAAATAACCGGTTGTTTTACTGCTAGCACTGAATCGAAAGCAAACCAGAAATCTAGCTTACTCTGACTTAGATTAATTGTACCTGTCTAGCAGTATAGCAATGGGATTTGGGAAAAGAGTGTTTAAACCATGGTTTTTACTATTCTATTTAGTGTTGATTTCTTTGCCCCACATATGCCAGTGATTGACAAGTATCCTTCTGCTGCAAATATAGGTTTACCAATTTGAGCATTTTAAGTTGAAAACCATTTGTAAAGGATCATTTGCACATTTCCAGTAACAATCCCAACCCTGTAATAATGTGGTCAGGTTAAGCAAAGGAACAATGACAGTTACTCTTCCAGAGCAAATTTCTCCTCGTGTCGTGCAAGTCTGCTGTTGGCAGGTGACCATCACGATTACTGAACAGGGTCGAGTCAGCATGTCTAGGGAAGAACTGCCCCTAAAACTTGTATTTAAAACCACTCTTAAAATTAGGTTTTTATCATAAATACCACTTTATTCTGATCTATCTGGGAGCTGTGCTGCAGGGCTCTGCCCAGGCCTCCATCCCTGGGATGACAAACTGGTCCGAGGCCGTATTTCCAGCGGTTATCACAGGAGGGAAGGCTGCTGTGAGACCTTGGGCAGCGCAAGTGGACCTGGAACTGGAAATTCACCAACCCTCCCCAGCCGAGCTCTGCTGCTCCCTGAGTGCCTGTCACACCTATTGGTGGGACCTGATCCAGTCAATAGCCCGTTGGCCTTGTGCAGAGCCCTGAGCAACTGCCCTTGTGGGGTCAGGGCAGGCTCCACAGTGCTGGGTAATGCTGGGGTTTGACACGGCTAAGAGACCGCACCCCAAAACCATTTGCAATCCAGGCCGCTCTCAGAAAGCGAAAAGCTCTTTTTGCTTTGCTATCGCAGCTGCTGCGAGAAGCCAGGGTTCCTGCTCGAGCCCCGTACTCAGCCCCAGGCGTAAGCAGGACGTCTGGCCTGGAGAGGAGGTGCTGGAGCCCCTGGACAAGCCCCAGTGCGGGGACAGGGCGAGGGAAACAGGTTTGAGCTGAAAGAGGGGAGATTGCGATTAGATCTCGGGTAGAAACGTTTTCCCGTGAGGACGGGGAGGGCCTGGCTGCCCAGAGCAGCGGCGGCTGCCCCGTCCCAGAGGGGTTCGAGGCCAGACTGGATGGGGCTGGGAGCCCCTGATGCAGCGGGCAGTGTCCCTGCCCATGGCACTCGATGGGCTCTGGGGCCCCGTTCCCCAGCCCTGCGATACTAGCGGCCCCGCCTGCTGAATGGCCCTCGCCCCCGGCACCGCCGCAACGAGTCCCGGCATCAGGACACAGATCGCTCCCTC
>WAAB01018191.1:547966-624325 GCA_013389865.1 Piaya cayana
GGTTGTTTTACTGCTAGCACTGAATCGAAAGCAAACCAGAAATCTAGCTTACTCTGACTTAGATTAATTGTACCTGTCTAGCAGTATAGCAATGGGATTTGGGAAAAGAGTGTTTAAACCATGGTTTTTACTATTCTATTTAGTGTTGATTTCTTTGCCCCACATATGCCAGTGATTGACAAGTATCCTTCTGCTGCAAATATAGGTTTACCAATTTGAGCATTTTAAGTTGAAAACCATTTGTAAAGGATCATTTGCACATTTCCAGTAACAATCCCAACCCTGTAATAATGTGGTCAGGTTAAGCAAAGGAACAATGACAGTTACTCTTCCAGAGCAAATTTCTCCTCGTGTCGTGCAAGTCTGCTGTTGGCAGGTGACCATCACGATTACTGAACAGGGTCGAGTCAGCATGTCTAGGGAAGAACTGCCCCTAAAACTTGTATTTAAAACCACTCTTAAAATTAGGTTTTTATCATAAATACCACTTTATTCTGATCTATCTGGGAGCTGTGCTGCAGGGCTCTGCCCAGGCCTCCATCCCTGGGATGACAAACTGGTCCGAGGCCGTATTTCCAGCGGTTATCACGGGAGGGAAGGCTGCTGTGAGACCTTGGGCAGCGCAAGTGGACCTGGAACTGGAAATTCACCAACCCTCCCCAGCCGAGCTCTGCTGCTCCCTGAGTGCCTGTCACACCTATTGGTGGGACCTGATCCAGTCAATAGCCCGTTGGCCTTGTGCAGAGCCCTGAGCAACTGCCCTTGTGGGGTCAGGGCAGGCTCCACAGTGCTGGGTAATGCTGGGGTTTGACACGGCTAAGAGACCGCACCCCAAAACCATTTGCAATCCAGGCCGCTCTCAGAAAGCGAAAAGCTCTTTTTGCTTTGCTATCGCAGCTGCTGCGAGAAGCCAGGGTTCCTGCTCGAGCCCCGTACTCAGCCCCAGGCGTAAGCAGGACGTCTGGCCTGGAGAGGAGGTGCTGGAGCCCCTGGACAAGCCCCAGTGCGGGGACAGGGCGAGGGAAACAGGTTTGAGCTGAAAGAGGGGAGACTGCGATTAGATCTCGGGTAGAAACGTTTTCCCGTGAGGGCGGGGAGGGCCTGGCTGCCCAGAGCAGCGGCGGCTGCCCCGTCCCAGAGGGGCTCGAGGCCAGACTGGATGGGGCTGGGAGCCCCTGATGCAGCGGGCAGTGTCCCTGCCCATAGCACTCGATGGGCTCTGGGGCCCCGTTCTCCGGCCCCGCGATGCCCGGCACGCACGAGCAGCCCCGCCTGCTGAATGGCCCTCGCCCCCGGCACCGCCGCAACGAGTCCCGGCATCAGGACACAGATGGCTCCCTCCGCCGGCACCCGAAAATAGTTCCTCTTTGTTCGCGGCGGCGCAGTGGCGGTCGCGCGCGTGTCCCTCCGCGCGGCGCTCCGCCCGGCGCGGGGCGTGGCGCGGGGCGGGCCGGGCCTTTGTGCTCCCAGCATGCACCCGCGCCTCCTCCGCGGGAAACAAAAATGGCGAGAGGCGGCGCTGCGGCCGGGCCGGCGGTGAGGCGGCTCTGACCCCTCCGCCGCCGGGGGGCACCGAGCGCCCGGCCGCGCCGCGCGGGCTCCGCGCCGGCTGNGGGGGGGAGTGGCGAATGGCGGCCCCGGTGACCGACACAAAGGCGACGGGGCCGCGCCCGCCCGTGTGCCCCGTGCCAGAGGGTTTGTGCGTGCCCCCCGCCGCAGGGCCGCGCCCGCCCGTGCGCCCCGCTGAGCGGCGTCGTGGCCCCGCTCCAGACCCCGGCCGGGTCGGGGCCGAGCGCGCAGCACAAAGAGGCGCTCGCTGTAACTTTGTTTTCGGTCTCTTTTGTTGCCCGCAGCCGCTCGGCTCCTGCCCGCGTCAGGGCAGCTCCCCGGGCTGCGGCTCCTCGCTGGCCCCAAGGACGCGGCGCGGGCCGGGGGCGGCGGGAGAGCGGCGGGTGCGGGGTCCGCCCGCAGAGCGCCGGGGGCCGTTCGAAGGAAGGGGCCGGGTACCTGGAGCGAAGGGTCCGCCGGGAGGGCGGTGTGGCAGCGCTTGGCTCTGGAATTTTTGATTGCCGGGCTTCTGCTCGGGGGGTACAGCAGCAGAGAAGAGAGAGGCTCCTCCTGACTTGCTGTGAGGGAAAGCGCTCGATGTGCTATGCTAAAACTCCCAAAAGTGAGGGGTAATGCGAAAACGGTGTCCCTCTTGATTTGGTAGTGGTCTGTAATCAAGCTGGTGAAAGTTTACAAGTTAGTGTCTGCCTCTCTTTTGAGAGCTCAGTTTGGAAATGTGAGCTTAAAGGAAGGAAGAAAAGATTAGTTCCTGTAGCATTAGAGTGCAGGTTAATAGGTTTGTTGGAAGAAGAATGAGGGAAACCAAATATTAAAAATATGAAAAATTGTGTGTAGTAAGGTAGTGAAAGCGAGAAAAATCTTTGTCAGGAGCTTAGAGATGATTAAGCTTGGATCTGTACTGACAGTGTAAAGTAGTAATGTTTTCCACAGTTGACTTATTTTGCCAAATGTAGGCGTGTGGCTTCTCAAGAACTTGCCTTTTCTACTCTGGGAGGAATTCTAAATCAGATGTAGGTTGCTTCTCAGAATTTGGCTCGCTATGGCTAGTCACCAGCTGATGAGCTGTATGTATTTTTAAATAGGTGAAAGCCAGATGCATTGGTAATTAGTATCAAAGCTGATCTCAGATTTGGTAGTTTGTCTTTCCCTCTGTTAGGAGATCAGGTGCAGTTTATGAGGGGAGCAGCTGTGACAAATACTTTGTGGTTTATTTCTTAGTTGTCAATGGACTTCTCTGCTCCTTAGAGGTAGAAGTGGGTGGCTGTAGTACTACAGGCGCTTGAAATGGACTTAGAGCATCAGTTGTGCTCCCCACGTCAGGGGGAGCTGCTGTGGAGTTGGTTTCGCCTTCGTTACAGGAAATGGAGGGGAAGCGTGTCTCTGGGCAAAACACACCAGGAGAAGAAGCATAAAACTGCAGGTGTTGCTGGAAGGCCTTTGGGCTAGGTGATTACTGTTAGTGAAAGCTCGGAAACTAGTTCAGTTTACACATTGAGCAGTCTAGATTTCAAGTTGATAGCTTGTACTAGAAGGTTGTCTTAATGGAGGAGTGAAATCAAGAGGTTTGGTGTTCTTTGAGAGAAAGAGAGCTGATGATGAGAGTATTCCTGATCAGTCTGGACATATTTCATTCACTAAATGTCTTGAATAATAATACTACTAATACTTTGTTTTAGAATGCTCATTTGTAATTTCTTTCCATGGAGTGTTTGTGAATGTTGCTGTCCTTGCAGACTAACATTAAAGAAGGAAGTCTATGGGGTTTTAATCACCCTGAAATCCTTTTTCTCTCCCCAGCCCCAGTGCAAAGTCAGTGTGTTGTCTGGTATCTCTCAGTGCTCAGGTACCTGCTCATGCTGTGCTCCCTCAGGTTTGTTGTGTTGGGATCTGATCTGAAGAGGTGTATTGGGACCCAGTACCAGTGTTTTCCTTCTGTTTGTGTACATGATCCATCCCAAACAAATGGCTCTTGCTGGGGAGTACTGTCCTTCCCTTACTTCCCTACATACTAAATAGTATACCTGGTTGTTTATGCTCTATGACACAGCGCACTGTATGATCTAGATTTGTACCATTCGTCTGCCTGAAGGAAATTAATGGCAATTCACTGATACAATAGCTCTCCATGTGTAATTGGCGCAGTGACTGTTGCAACAGGGTTGTCATTGTGAAATGCAAAATGAACTCTGGTTTTTTGAACCAGACTGGTCCTGAGTTTGGACCTGGATTGAGATGGAGGAAGCAACCCTGTAAAGTCTGTCTGTCCTCTTGGCCCAGTAGAATCTTTATTTGAGGAGGGAGGTGTGGCTGACACAACGAATAGATAATGTTTGGCATGAGACCCATAAATGGCAGAGAGAGAGATGCAAGGAAGATGGGAAGAAGCATGTGGCTGGGATCCAGCATCTTCCCAGCTGCCAACAGAGATCTTGAATCCCAGTTGCATTTGAGTGGCTGTGTTGGAAGTGTGACTTGGGCTTAGTTATGCGGTAGCGGGTAAACCAGATAAGGTTGTGGTGCTCGGAAAAGATTAATTTCCCTTTACTGCCTTCTGGCTGTGAGTGCATGCTGCTTACCTTGCATGTTCAGTTCACTTTCTGTGAAGTGCTTTAAAATATCAGAAAATTAATCCACATTAAGGGAAAGAAAACTGAATAGAAAGTGTTTGGAAAAGTCAGTTTATCATTCCAGAGCTGGTGGGAGGGGAGCAAGCTGCTGTGTGGGATAAGTGTGTGTGTGACTGCCCATAGTTTTATGTGTTCTGAGCCTTTGAGACCTCCACACCCTCCCTGTTCCCTGTGGCATGTTTGCTGTCCAGTTTTGAGGTGAGTAGAGCAAACTGATATTTTACAAACCTTTTTATTTGTCCAGAGTTCTTCAAAGTTTTGTAAGTGAAGCTTCAGACAAAGCACTTCTTATTAGTCAGCGATGATGTCAGAAAGAATTTAAACTTATTATCTCTAATGATCATAAATTCTTTCACTAGATCTTCCTCTCCTGTGTGATACCATATTTTCCAGTTTAGAGAGGGATCCTAAACTAATGTGAATTGTCTCAATAGGATGCTCTGTTTGTGACTTCTAGTCTGAATTCCCTTTTGCTAAATCTGCTGGACTCTAAACTACTTCTCTCTTCAGTGTGATTTGTTTACTGGGAGTAAATTATTTATCTGTAGGGCCCACTTTTCATTTGTCTCAGTGGGCTAAAATTTTTTTGTACTATGCTGTGGGCACTTAGTTGTTAAAATGTAGTATCTTTAAGTTGGCTTTCAGAAACTGCGTGCTCACAGCGTGGCTATCATCTGTTACTGCTGCAGTGTTTGATTTGTGCAGGCCTTCTGGAAGAAGTTTCCTGGAATGGCATGGATTGTACATGGCACTCTGTGGCTCGGTCTTGCAGTGTGGCAGTGCCAGCTGGGGGAGTTTGTGTCCCAAGGTGCTTGTTAGCATTTGTACTGTTGTGCTGACAAATCATTCTGTGAAACAAATCGGTCAACTGAGCTGGTTGAAAAAAACAAGAGAGTTTACCTTACCAGGAGTGGTTTCACAGCAGTTGTTACAATGGAAAGAGTATGGGAGTGTATGTTACTTTAACCTGGCAGTGCTGAGGAGGAATGAGGCACTTGGAAACAAGATGGAGTGTGCCCAGTCTTTATAATTCTCTGGCCTTTTCATGTCTTTTCCCTGACTTCTCTGCTTTTTCCTTCTGCAGGATTGCTGTGGAGGGATACCGGAGTCAAAGGCACCCAATGAATATTAACATTTTCTAGCCTCTGATAAAGAGGTTAAACAAGTGAAAACTAGCAAATCTAATGTTGGTTTTGATAAATATACTGTTACGTGTAGTCAGTTACCATGGTTCACAAATCAAATCAAGGTTTAGGAAGCTTGCCTTCAGAGGTAAGAGTTGGCCGTTCCTGCTGACAAAGAATAGCAGCTATCTCCTGCTGCAGCAGCAGATTGTAAATAAATTAAGTAGATGGATAGAAGGTCTTCTCCCTGCCTTGCTTGAGAATATCTGTGGTTGTGATCTTGGACCCTGAGGTGGAAAATGAGTGAGCATTGTCAGTACTTGGAGATCAGCTTCTCAAGCGCTGGTGATAGGTGCCCCTCTGTACTGAAGCACAGTTCAAGAGGACAACATTTTACTGGCTTCCCCCACCAGTATGGGCATGTAAGTGCCTCCTTTTGCATTTCAAGTGCTTGGGTAAGAATGCAAACACAACATTCAGTGTTGAGGAAAGGGTGTAATGCCAAGGTGGGCTGGACATGCTGGATGATGACATGCAGTGTGGCTTGGCTGTGCAAGTTAAATGGGATAAAGTGGACTTCCAAAAACAAGGCATCTGTCGGATGTTTTGCACTGAGAAGATCTTGGAGAGAAGAGTAAGATGTTGGGGAAATGGTTACTTAAAGGTTACAGATGTAGTCTGTGACCAAAGTGGTGTAGTAGGAAGGTGCTGCAGAGCTACCTTTAGCAAAGACTTGAAGGCATATTTCTGGAAAATGTGGAGCCTTTGCATTTATTTCAGAAAGCTATTAACATTTTAGGTGTGTAGTTTTTACGTTGGTCAGCACTGGCTCTCTTGTGGTTTCTTGTACAGTTTCCAGAAGGTTCAGAGACACTTCCTTAAAGTAACTTACAGCTTGCTAATTAACATCAACCCATTAAAACAGTAACTCTTCCTACTTTATCTCCATCAAAAATGTTGGGGGGAATATTTCCCTGAAGAGGAAAGGGACTGTTGGGCTAGCTCCAAGTGTCACACTGTTGTGATAACTGACCCTGTTTTAGTCTGTGCTAGATGAACTGTGACTTGCCACGGAGCGTGTTTTGGACAATGGAGAAGTGTCTGTTGTATTGGCTCAGACCTTCACTGAGCATTAAGACTCTTCAGGCTCTGAAGCAGTTATTGTGGATTCAGACTGCTGTGTAGTCAATGTACAGACTCACATAAGTCCTTTGTGCCAGAAAAAACTGTGCAAAACTTTTGTAATTTGAATGGTGTTATGGGACAAGCTGCTGCTATTAAGTGTCCTGTGCTTTTGAAGACTTTTTTTTTAATGTAGAACTCAAAAATAGACTGCAGTGGAGGGGACAAAATCCTATGGATGGTATGAGCTTGCTAACTTCAATCAGTGTTCATGTGAGGAGCAGCAGAATTGGTGGGATTCTTTATCAGGGAAATGTGGCCGGGCAGGTCTAACCATGGTCTTTGAGGCATGGAGGAGACCATGGAAAATGGCAGTGTATTGTCCTGTGCAGTGATGAAGGGTGTGGGTGAAGGGATGAGGTGCCAGCTGTGGAGTAAGCCAGAAGTACAGCTGTACAGGTTCAAAAGAAGACACAGGAGAACATGCAGAGGAAAAGTCCATTCAGGACTAAAAGAATGCAGACATTACTGCTTGATCTTTGGGTCTACGAACTGGAAAAGAGCTAGTGGGTATCTGGGAGAGGAGTGCTGTTGTAGGTTTTGTCTGTTCCACTGGTCTTCTTTAGTCCCTGGCTGAATACTTTTATATTTGGCACAAGACTGGACTTACACTTGTGGCCCAGTTGTGTGTGAGGGTGCCAGAGGTACTGGGCTGGGTGGAATACTCTGGGCCAACGCTGCTCTTACTGCTGTGTCACTGTTCAGACTGATAGTAGTTAGAAATGAACTTAAAGCAGCTGATTTTCACATATCTGACCTTGGTTTGAACTGTTTAGTACAAAAAAAAGATTGCTTTCTAGAATATTAGCTTTGACATTTATGCATATTTTTGGGTTTGAGCCATTATAATGCCAGTTTTAGGTTCATATTGAAAGTAAATAGGAAACTATTTCGGGAGAAGGGATTCCCTTCCCTTTGAAACTTGAGTAACCTCTCTAATATCCTAATAGTAATTCTTGTCAAACTGTAGGACACTGCATTTACTGGGAGTTTAGGTGCTTTGTGATTAATTCAGATGTTTCTGACACTAATAATGTAGTGGAGTTATCCTAAGGGAAGTTGATCTTTGCTCTTTCCATTGACTGTCCTGTTCAGTTCCCTGATCTGTCCTTGTCTGTGTCAGTTAACCATACATTTGGTTTCTGAAGAGAGAAAACACATGGATGTAGGGGTGGTAACTTTGTTTTCTAGTCTCAGATTGTGTGTTACTTAGGGAGGTTCTTCCTTGTGCATTACCTGGCCATATTTTATAATATTCTGGGTTTTATCACATTACTTGGAGTGCAGTGTTGGATAGCTAGTCTGATGCGAGAGCATATTCATACTTGAATCTGCTTGCTTATGCATAAATAGGCTGTATGTTGTGGGATTGTGTGATGAAAAAAGATTATTGATCCAAATGATATATAATATTGAGTTTCACGTGTGAAGAAACATTACAAGATCTTTTGTATTTCCTTCCTTATTCTTCTCAAATTCTGACAGAGGAAAACTTTTTTTTTATGGTAGAAATCTAATGTGTAGAAATGTCTCCTGTGCTGGAAATCTCTCCAGCTGTGCTTGGTGGCAAAGCTCCATGCTGCATTGTGGGTACCTGAGTAAGCATAGACCTGGAGTTGGTGTAGTACTCAACCTGGTGTCCCACCCCTGCTTTTGTTGTGGAGTGGGTTTTGTTTTTCTGGGTAATTAACTGCCGAGTACCACATTAATTGTAGATGACTGCTCTCCCTGCCCAGGTAATGTAGTAAAAAACTTCCTTAGGACCTTTTTGGGTTCCTAAGAATTTTAGAAAGCAGCCAGCAACTCAAGTGTCTTATGTTTTGCAAAAGTAACTCTGTTTTGTATGGTTTTGGTGCATTCTTTGCTTCAGATGACTCTATGAAGAGGCTGGGCTGGAAAGTTTGTACCTTGCCATCCTCACTTGCATTAGTCATTTCATAGAAGATTTCTGTTTATATAAATTTGTCTCTTTCAAAAGTTGTAGACTCCTACATTAGCGGAGGCGCTGCTGCTTCTAAAGGTGTTGAGTCTGAAAATGTGAGCAGGTTTTTAGTTGCCTGAAGTTCTGGAGTTATTTAAGTAAGTTCCAACTGTGAATCATACTACTACTTAAAATGTATTGTTTCTTTTACCTAATTCTGATTACCATTTCTCTTGCTTCCCTTTCTTTAGAGACTCTACGGTGGTGGGTAATTCACTGGTCCATAAGCGGTCTCCTGTACGTCGGAGCCATAAGACCTCAGCATCTCTGACCAAGCTGTCGTTACATGATGGACAGAAGGCCAAGAAGCCACTGTGTAAATTTGAAGAAGGTCAGGATGTCCTAGCTAGGTGGTCAGATGGCTTGTTTTATCTTGGAACTATCAAAAAGGTAAACAACTTGTTAACCTCACTGGAGTCTTACAGTATGTTTGTTAAATGTTACAGTATATTATTGTCTCACTGACTTAGTGTGAAATACGTTATTCTATTCAGTCCTTTCACTCATGGCTTCTACTGTATTTTTATTTTTCAGATAAACAAACTGAAACAGAACTGCTTCATTATATTTGAAGATAGTTCCAAATCCTGGGTTCTCTGGAAGGACATACAAACAGGCAAGAACTTCAGTCAAGTAGTCATTGTTTCATGTTTTATTTTAGATTACTGTACTGGTTAAAAGACGTTACTACATTATATTCTTGTATCTTAAAGAGCGACTGAATTAGCAGAGTTTAAAAAGAAGAAAAAATCAAACAGCTCTGTCATTGCAGTTTGGTTTTGGTTTTTTTTCTGTTTTCACATAGCTATGTGCAGGGCAGGGAGATCACTTCTAAAAATAATCACATATGAGTTTCTTTGGAGAGTATAATACTCTGTCTTAACAGAAAATCCTGGGTCCTAATTTACACCAAGTTTACGTCCTCCTATTGTTTTCACTTGAAACAAAGTGGTGTGGAAAGAAACCAAAGGCTGGAAAATACTAGGTCTGAATGGAGTTCTTGCATATAACAATAACACCATAAATCTTGCTCATAAGAAACCATTACAGATTTTGGAATGTTCACGTGATGTAAAGCAATGTCCAATTATCAAATGAGACATTAGGTTTGACTTAGGTGTTTGGCCTCTAGCTGTTTCTGCAAGGCACTGGCCTGTAACTGAGATGACAGAAAAGCCATCTGTGTGGTCACCATTTCAACTGCAGATGTCATCTCAGAAATAACCACCCTTCTGTCTTTGTTTAGGAGCCACTGAAAGTGGGGAAATGGTCTGTACAATATGTCAGGAAGAGTATTCAGAAGCACCGAACGAAATAGTTATATGTGATAAATGTGGGCAAGGTAACTGGAGTTCATTCTATTTACAGCATTCTACAAAGATGTTTTGATTTGCTTCTTGAAGGAGGATAAGTGCCTGCCTGTGACAGACTGCTCAGCTGATCTTAAATTTATAGTCCTTAGCAGCTGTTAACAGCCCAGTGAATAATGATAAACTGTGTTCAAGTGACTAATGTCTGTTCTGGAAGTAAGGTTTTGGTTTTTTGGGTTTTTTTGGTTTTTTTCCATTAAGGAAAATTAAACCGTCTTGAATGTGTTGCCGATCGTTTTGGTCGGATTTTTGGCACTTAATAATGACTAATGGCTTATAATTTCATTAGAATAATATATAGTTAATCCTGTCTAATCTTTTGCCATTTTAGTAACATGTTGGTTACTGACTCCTATACAGGTTATCATCAGCTGTGTCACACACCAAATATCGATGCCAGCGTGATTGATTCAGATGATAAATGGCTCTGTCGACAGTGTGTCTTTGCAACAACGACAAAGGTGCGTTTCTAAAAACATTTCTTAAAACATCCCGTATTGCATATATACTTTGTTTTTGAAGTTGATACAGGAAAAAGAAAAAAGAAATGGCTTTTTAAATGTTTTCTGGTTTGTGAACTCTCATCTGAATGGAGGTTTTATACGTTGGAAATGAATATTTATTTTAGAAAGAGGTGACATCTGGCTTTCAACATATTTTTCAAATATATTAGTATTAAAACATGCATACAGGTTGAAATTTTTTTACTTTATCATAGACAAATGTTTAACTTTCAAATTAAAGAACTTGTAAGTTTCATAAAGGCATTGTCTTGTAAACTAATACGTTTGTTTTGACCCAGAGGGGTGGTGCGCTTAAGAAGGGACCAAATGCCAAAGCCCTGCAAGTCATGAAACAAACATTACCATATAATGCAACAGACCTTGAGTGGGATGCGGGACATAAAACCAATGTCCAGCAGTGTTACTGCTACTGTGGAGGACCTGGAGAGTAAGTAAATAGATAATATAATAACAAGGGATCTAATCTGGTACATCAGAAGCTCTGATAGAGGAGCTTTATATGTGTTTATGGAGTTCTTATTATCAAGAATTAAAAGCTGGTTGTCAGAGGAAATTAGCCTTTATTTTCTTCATTTATTAACTTAATTCATCTTTTTACTAGACTTTCTTTTATTATTCATAGTCACTCTTTCCTTGTAGTGATGCATTGTGGGACTCCCTTGCTGAACTGTCCTTGCAGATGACTTAGTTTTATAAGCAGTGAAAATCACTTTGGGTTAGAAGATCCTTTGCTATTTAATTAAACCATGACAAAGAACAATTTTCAGTTACTTCTTTAACCCATCTTGTTTTTCTTTCTGTTGGTAAAGCTGGTATCTAAAGATGTTGCAGTGCTGCAAATGTAAGCAGTGGTTTCATGAGGCTTGTGTGCAGTGCCTCCAAAAGCCCATGCTTTTTGGTGACAGGTAAGAAACTTACACTGTACGTCATGGTTGTCTTTGTGTAAATAAGGAAATCTCGCTTTTATTAAGGCATCCATAATACCATGGTATTTTCCAAAAGTAGGTGAGTTTTGTTAGGTTATGCAGAAAAAAGTGTTCAGGTGGCAGAAAAATGCAGATCTTTGTTTCATTTTAATGAAGGAGGATGGGGGTGGTGGAGAGGTAACCACGGGGATAATTGAAGTTGAACTGTTACTGACATCATTTGGTGTGGAGGTCTGTTACAGTGTAGGTGCTGGGGGGTGGGAGCTTTGCAGCAGACCACTTCACTGGGCCTGTAAGAGAACGGCGTTCAAGTTCATGTTGTGTAGGTGACTGTGTGAAACAGGCTGTCAGTGCATGGTGCAGTAGTTCCCTGGATTGATAGTGTAGGGAAGTGGAGAAGGCTGGAAGGACAGTTAGACTGAGGGGAGCTCCGCATATCCTTTTTAGCATGTGATGAGTTGAGACAAAGGGAAATGTGCTTCCATTTTAAGAGGAACTTGGAGCAGATGTGAGAGTGTACTGGAGAAAGGAATCGATTCCTATCTCGGATTCTTTTATACTTTAGCTCTTGGTTTTGCTGGAATGTTTGTATGAAGGAGACCTTGTAATGTGTGGGTCCTTTAAATGCATGCTCACATTAGTGCACAGGTTTCTGCATCTGAGAGGAGGAAGGAGGGGCATTACAGAGCATCTTCACTGCTACTGGCACAGATTGAAGGACTTTCTTCGGGAGTATGGAACAGCAGTACTAGGATATAATTGAGGAATTACTGTGTATCTGGCCTGGTGGGTGCTAGCACAGATTGTGGAAGTTGATACAGGAAGGAGGAGGACAAAGGCATTCTCAAGTATTGTGTGGCTGTCTTTGTAGCCTGCTTAACTGTCTTTTTTTCAATAACTAGAATGTTAAAACAAGCAGAGTGTGTGTGTACAGACAGCCACCACTCAAACATATGTACATATCCGTATGTGTATATTTTTAGGTTTTATACGTTCATTTGCTCGGTTTGCAGTTCTGGACCAGAATACCTCAAACGCTTACCCTTGAGATGGTAAGTATGAATGGGGAAAAAAACCCCGAAAAACTGTGAGTTGAATGTGTGATCTGCTTTCCTTTTGGTAGTTTTGATTCTACTTGCAAAAAAAGAAAATCACTTGCTGTCTTGAGTTATTTTCTGAGTTGCTGTGGCTGCTTGTATGAGCAGAGATGACTTTGAGGACTAGTTTATCCTTAAATGTGGAGATGTATTGCAGTTACATGCTCTTGGAGTTGATGCTGAGGTTTGTTCAGTAAAGTAGCAAGCAACTGCTCACTTCTTATGTAAAGATGGTGATATCTGAACAAAGACCCTTTTGCAGGTTTAGGACCCTGTCATTAGATAAGCCAAATGTAGTGAGTACTAGAGTACACATCTTAAAATAGTTTCATTGATGGGACTTAATGGTCAGTTGTAATTTGAAATCTTCGAACTAGCCCATGTTAGAAGTTGCATCCAGTTTAGTGGGTATGTGTGGTAATGAACACATGGTGGAGATTAGCTTGTTGAATGTTAGTTCATCAAGATACTTGCATGAATTCGGAATTTATGCATTCGGGTACAGCTTAAAACTTAATTTGTATCCTGTGGTTTAGATCAGTTTTTCATGACAATGAGGTGAGGCAGAGATGAATGTAAGATTGAAAGCAGGAGGAATCACTCAAGGAAGAGAAATGGCAGGAGACTTGATGATAGTGTTCCCTGAAATTGAGTGTTTTAAGTTATGCTTTGTGTTCCTCGAACTATATTGTGCTAATATATTTTCTACCAAAATATTTCAAAGAACAACAACTGAAAGAGACCATTTTCTCTGATTTTTATTCAAGTATTTTTGAATTCTAGGGTAGATATAGCACATCTATGCCTTTACAACCTAAGTGTTATTCATAAGAAGAAATACTTTGATTCAGAGCTTGAACTCATGGCCTACATTAATGAGAACTGGGATAGATTGCATCCTGGTGAGGTAAGCAATGGGAATACTTTCTTGTTTTAATTCATGGTGCATACATATGTCCTGAAGGTTAGTGACCTATGGACTGCTTTATTCTGCATGTTAAAAGCTTTATTACCTTAAAATATGGTGGTCCTAAGTAATGAGGAGACCATCTTTAACGTCCTTGCAGGAATAGAATGCTTTCAGTGGTTTGTCTTTTGAGCTGTAAAACTTCTGAAATGGTCCATGCAGCTGTTGCTTTATTTGCACGGCAAGTTCATTTATACTCAGCTGTTTGTTCTCTTGCATGTACGTATGTTCCTTTCCTGCCGTTTTATCATTGTCTCATGTTTAGATGTTTTCATGTGCACAGACCAGAAAACCTAAATGTGGAACTGAATACAGAATATATCACATAGGGAGACATTTCCAAAGTCCCTAAGGTGTAACATAACACATTATTGTACGCAAATGTTTCCTCGTTCTCCCTCTTCTAGACATGGGGGTTATCAGTTTGTGCCCGGGTCTAAAGGTTTTGATTCCTTTCCAGTCTTCATTCTGCTACTTCTCAAGGCATCTTGGTTTCAGTTCACTGTTTGTTACTTTTCCAGCTGTTGGGTTTACTTGGCAGTTATCTTAGCATTAAGGGAAATCTATTTCCCCAAGCAAACTGACCTCACTTTTAACAAAGAGCAGTGTAGAGAGTTGTTTCTGTGTGTAAGATTGGATACACAATTTGTCTAAATTCAAACTGGCATACTGCTAGTAGAGGACACATTTTTTTTGTGTATGAACACTGTTAGGGTTTTGAAGTTTTTTTTAAATACAGATGGCAGATGTAACTGATTTAAAATGTTCTTATCATGACTGCATTCTACTTGTATGAATTTACTGAAAAGTATAAAACTAATTCATATACTAGCAGACATGGTTTGAGAATCAAATGTATGTTCTTTGTTTAAATGAGCAAGTGCTTTTCATAGAAAAATGGAAGATGTTTAAAATGCATGTTTAGACAATTAGTGTCAATAGTTTGTAAGAAAGGCAGACACAGGCATTACTAAAAAGACAATTAGAGTCATTATGAATACATACCTGGTTTACTTTGGGATGTAGCTAAGTCATAGCAAGTCAGTAATTCTGTCATACTAAGTCTCAAGCTTTAATTAAGAAGCTGTACAAAATGTAGTTTCACACCATCTTCTCAAAGAAGTGTTCTGGCTGTTGTACTGCACAGTTTAACAAATACATAAGCAAGGCTTAATTTCAGCTTTTGTTTCTATTAGTATTGAAGGAAATGTAGGAGAAAATGTTCATTTCACGTGACATAACGTTCTTTAGATTTAGCCTAATTTAGTGTCAGAACAGCTGGTCAGAGCAACCTGGTAAGGGTGAGGAGAGCAGAGCTATCTAGTGCCATTGCTTTCGAGGACACATGTCATTTTGTAGAAGTTGAAAGGCTCCAGTCCTCATTGTGCTTCTCTTCTGCCTTTCCACTTTCAATCCATCCATACTGCAGTTTTTCAGAGAAGATTCCAGTTTTGGGAGTTTAATGGGGACTGGCTACTTCAGGCTTTGGTGTAAGAAGGGAAATTATACTTGGTCTTAGCAAAGGGGGCATAAAAATGGATTTGCTTTATTTAAAACTAATAACTTTTCTGAGCCTCTTTCATTTTTTTTGTCATGTTGAATAACATTGGTAAAAATGGGGATTAAATCCTGAGGCAGGATTTTTGTCACCAATAAAATAACCAAGTTTTTGTATCAGTAGTTACCTTTTGCTTGCCATTTCAATTGATTTAGGTGTACATAACGCCACAGAAGAATTCTTGCTAGCAATCTTGGAAGGGCAAGCTAGTATTGTGTTCTTTGAGTATGCTCTGTGTTTTTCTTGCATTTCTTAAAAGTGAAACTTATTCTTTGGCACAGGCTTGATCCTGGTGGGAATTCAGTGTATTTAAATCCACAGAAGATTAGTATCCTTTGGGGTTAGGTAGTTTCCACAGCTAAAACTTAATAAATGTGTACTTCACATCCAAACCTGTAGTTGCTGTAAGTTGAAGTAACTAGTATCTTTATTGCTGAAGAATGGACAAATTAAATTATTTCTTAATACTTCACAGCTGGCAGATACACCAAAATCTGAAAGATACGAGCATGTACTGGAGGCATTAAATGATTACAAGGCCATGTAAGTTATTGGTACTTTTTGTTTTAAATGTTGTTTGCCTGTTCAATGTGATGTAGGTAACAGGCTACTTTGCTCAGTCTGTCTGATAACAGCTTTGGCTGCATATCGTATAACACTTATTTTAAATACTACATATATTCCTGTTTCAAACTATAACATTACATAACTGTGAATGGGACCCGGATCATGATGAAAATGGTTTCAACTTCCATCCTCTTTTCACATCCCTTCCTGTAGCTGAGTGAGGGTGGGGCTAGGGGAAAGAGGGGGATAAAATAGCATTAGAATGGCTGTTGTAACTTGCACCTTGTTTTGCACATACACTGATATTTTTAAAATTGCTTTTCCTGGAGTCAGAATTTTAACACTTCATTTAAAATCGTCTAGGTTTATGTCTGGAAAAGAAATAAAGAAAAAGAAGCATTTGTTTGGCTTGAGAATTCGTGTTCCTCCTGTGCCACCAAATGCTGCTTTAAAGGCTGAGAAAGAACCAGAGGGAACTTCTCATGAGTTCAAAATTAAAGGCAGAAAATCATCTAAACCAATCCCTGATGTGAGGTAAAATAATCTAGTCGTTCTAGCACTGCTGTAGTAAATTAAGGCTACTTCGGGTATATTTTTCGTGCCTACACAAAAGGCATTCTCATTGTAAAATACACTTTTTAAATAACTGTGAAGGTGGACTGTTCGTGAGAACAAGATCTTAGAACAAATTCAGTTGGTTTTCGATTAAGGTCCTTTTTTAAAAAAAAGCAAAACAAACTTAACATGAAATTTAGCAGTGAGAACAATAGAAAATATCCAAATATTGTTGCAATTTGGGAAACAGTCTCTCCAGACTTCTTATGCAATGATGTAACTGGAATTCTAAGTAGGAAGTATGGTATGAAGTTGTAATTTGTGTTACTGAATGTGCCATCTCTTATCAAGTGTCATACAAATAAACAAGGTTTAACGCTTACTCGTTCCTCTTCAGCTTAGGGAATTGGTAATGTCATCAGAAAGATCTTGTATCTGTTTTATTCTAGAGGCGAAGTTATATAGCTTTGTACCTGATATGATTTACCAGAAAAACTTGTTAGCAATAGACATCTAATTGTTTGTTCATTGCCGAAGGAAAACATGTATTCAATGAAAATTGTCTTCAATAATACAGAACAAACCAAAAATTTTTTTCTAGGGAATTAAGTAATGGTATAGAAAGAAAGGGGAAAAAAAAATCAGTAGGTCGTCCACCTGGTCCCTATACAAGAAAAATGATTCACAAAAGTCCAGAGTCGTCTGCTCTGGTAAGGTTTGGAATATTTTTTTACCCCTCTTTTTCCCTTTAACTGGATTATTATTTTTTTTAAGAAAAACATAACTGCTTCATCTGAACCATGATATTTCCCCACTTACCCTCAAACAAAGTTGCTACAGCAATTAAAACTGAATTTGAAGTGCTTTTTTTTTCCTTAGGATAATGAACCAGTTCCAGTGGTGGACACTCCAGCCTTGGAATTACCCTGCACTGTTGGGTAAATTATAAAAAGAAATACCTGTAAAACACTAATACCATGTCATGTGTCTGTTTGCTTCTGAAATGTCGGCTCAGTTGTTAATGTTAAGATTGTTTTCATTTCATGACAACCCTGTTATCTTTCCATCAGGAAATCTGATGGAACTGCACATTCATCCAATACCTCAGATGTGGAATCCACAGGTGCTGCCAGTATGAAAGAAACTACCTCATCTAGCATTTCCAGACATTATAGGTAACTATTCAATTACTGTCTGCTATAAAGATGAAGATTTGCAATACAGTAATTTGAGTGAAATCCTCTGCAAAGGGGTGGCAGTAGGCAGTTGGTTTGGAGATGCTTCACTGAAAAGCAGAACTTGTGGGGATCTTGCAAGAAGATCTTGTGGAAGCCTGACATATAGTGTTCCAAGTTGGGTTTCTTAAAACCTGAGGTTCTCTTCTACTCTTGGTAAGTTTGGAACCTGCTAGCTAACTGCTGTGACATCTGGTCCAGGTAGATCCAGAGAAATTGCAGTCTGACAAGATCCGTGGACACTAAGTGGTTGGATGAGATAGGCCCAGCCCAGTGACCCACACTTAGGAAAAGACAGACAGTTTTCTGGTCAGCTGTGGCCTGGTCCCTGCCAGGGCTGCGCTTTTGGGTTTGGGGTTTTTTTTTTTCAGTTGAAACTTTGGCAAAACAAAGGTAGGAGATTGACTTAAATTATGATGCAGTCATAGTAGGTGTGAATTGGAGGTAAGTGTTGCAGAACTAGAGGGAGAGTATGTAGAGGGGTGTAACATTGACTGTGTGGTGACTTGCTGGGATTTAGAGTAATGAGCAGCTGAGACCAGAGTGGAGCTCTCAATTGCATGAGGAAGTCTAAAGAAATGGAGAGAAAGAGAACTGGTCTTCGTTAGTTCTACGTTCAACATGGAATAAGGTGGTTTTGTGTTAATGAACTCCTGTTATTTGTGTATTTTATTTATGTAGTTACATTACATTTACAGAACAGAATCAAAACTCCATCAACACTTCTGAGCTGGCTTTTCTAATACAGGCTACAAGAGAGCTGCTGTATATGCTGAACTGATTTCAGCAGCTCTTGTTGTAGGTTGATGTGTTCATGTTAAATCACGGCGTATTTACTATCCTTTTCTATAGCCAATAGACTATGATGAATTTCTGGCACAGTCCTGGTGAAAAAAATCAGATACATCAGCTTTTCTGCAAATAAATTGTTCCTTGAAAAGTTCAAGTTCAGAACTTTTTCTGCATTTTTTTTCTTTTGTTGAGATATGAGTTCTCAATCTGTTTATTTTGTCTTCTCTATTTTTGGTTTGTGCTATCAGGTGCTCTCGGGAGTCACCTTTGTGCATTGGTGCTACAAATAGGCTGTTTTTAAAAGCTCACGTTTAACCTACAGACTCAATTACTGTTTTGTATTTCTGCCCTTTATTCCATTCCTTTTTGTGATGTTAAAAAGATGCACTTTTTCTTCAGGATGTTCTGTTGGAGTCTAGATCAGAGCTTGCATAATATTTAATTTAGGACTTACCAAGCATGCTTCTGTATGTGCAAATTATAGGTGTAGGTTTCAATGTCAGGATTTATACCTAGGACACTTTTGCTATTTGGATGGTAGTTTATTCTTAGATAGTCAGAAGCTTCCTTTTTCATTACCCAGGTATAAATCTGAGTTTTGGATGTATGTTTTGTTCTGGCCACATATAATCAAGCTTTAGAAAGTCACTTGTACTATAGAAAGTAGTGAGGTAGAAAATATTTTCTAATATTTCTTATTGTATTTCAGAGTTTTATTGAGATAAACTCAGCTTGAAAAAAATAACTGCATACATTAATTTTTTGTTGTTGTTCTTAACTACCATCAAGTCTCACTCCTTTTATAGTACAGCTTTTGTCATTGATGTGTGATAAAGCTGTATATTCAATTTGCAAATTTAGGCACATTTAGTCTTCCAAAGACTTCAAATTTGCTTAAAAGTGGGATTAAGCTGTTTCACAACAGTACTCAATGTATGTAGGCATAAATTAATATAATATAGCTGACTTTTCTGGTGTTTTGTTAAATTAGTACAGTTTTCATTATGTAAATAATGATTATTTTAAGTGACATTTATAGTAATCTATAAATATAGTCATTGAGTGCTTTTATAAATGAAAAATAAAACAAAAGGAATGGTATGAATTATATGGAAATAACTGATTGTAAAGCATGCGTTAAGTCTTGGAGTTAATGCTGGGCTTTTCTATAGTTTATCTGACTCGAGAAAAAGGACTCGTACAGGAAGAACCTGGCCTGCTGCAATACCACATTTGAGGAGAAGAGGTCGCTTTCCACGAAAAGCACTTCAGACTCAAAATTCAGAGATTATAAAAGATGATGAGAGCAAGGAAGATTACCAGTATGATGAACTCAATACAGAGATTCTGAACAACTTGGCAGACCAGGAATTGCAGCTCAATCATCTGAAGAACTCGATCACTAGTTATTTCGGTGCAGCAGGTAGAATAGCTTGTGGAGAAAAGTACCGTGTGTTGGCTCGTCGGGTGACCCTTGATGGAAAAGTGCAGTACCTTGTGGAGTGGGAAGGAGCCACTGCGTCCTGACTGTAGGACTGAACATTATGTTCACTGCACTGTCATCTGTAAGTACAGCTCATTATGCAGAGGCACGGGAGAAACATCTCTATATCTGTCTATAAAAACAAAACCAGTTTAGCCTTAACATGTAACTGTTATCATTACAGCTCTTGTGATAAAGACTTATCTTTTAAAAAATCTGATCCGAAACTTAAATTTTTTAATCTGAACATTGCTAGGTTGTTTTAGGTTGGGGTATTTTGGGTTACAATTGCTTAAAAATGTGCATGATGTTTTTAAGGAAAAGACATTTTCTAGAGAACACTCCATGGATACAGTTATTGTGATTTAGAGAAAATATGTAGATAGCACAAATATTTGAAAAATTTTGGTTTGTTTTCTTACCCAAATGTTTGCAGAAATGTATTTCTATTTCAATACTTTCTAGATTTCATAAGTGCAGTGTATATAATGCCTACTGAAGACTGTAAAATAATGAATTTTTCTTTCAAACAAAGTGTAAAGAAAAAGACAAAAATATAATGAGCCTGTAAATTGCTCTGTGACCAGACTTCATTGTCGTCTTAATATATTCTTGTGTGTGTGCCCATGTGTGTGCGTGTATACATGTGTATATACGCACACGCATACCCGTGCGTGTATATATGTGTGGTTGTGACCTATGCAATACAAATTATGGGATCGGGCAGCTTCTGAGAAATACGTCCCATAATTCTGTTTCAGGAATAGTTGCCAGTATTTACACAGCAGCATTTCTTCTCAGGCTTATTGGGTGCTGTTGCTTTTTGTGTGCTAGGGACAGTGTCAAACCAGTGCGGCGGCGCATTCTGGCGGAGGTGCAGTTACTGATGTCCTTGTGTTCTAGGGAGTATGTCCCTTTGTTTTCCACATGGATTAACTGTTAAACAATGTGGGATCTGAACTCGACTAGAAATAGCAATTTGGAAGCTACTGTGGCACACGGATTGTAAATTCTGTGTCCCAGTTCTAAACTCGGCTGGCAGGAGTTGCACGTGGGGTTCCTGTGTACCTGTAGTAACAGTCGTGTTTCAGTAGGGATACCACGAACAAAGTGTATTATTGCACAGGGTCAAGAAGAAGTTTGTTGCCATTTGAAGTAACATTACTGATTTTATTGCAACCTTACCTCTTTTGTTTTTATAAAATGTACCAAGTTTTAAATCAATGAATTTTACTTGTTTATAGAGAAAAAGTCAAAAAAGTCTCTTGCCCATATTAGATGTTTTTTCTTTGTCTGCTACTTTTGAGGGGGGTTTAGCCAAAGAGTAAACAGAAGGATGTTTTTACTTTGGTGGTCTTTCGCTGTACTTCACATGGTTAGTTTCCACCAAGATAAAATTGTGCAACGCACACAAATCACAGTGGTTTGAGGTGTCCTGCCTGGCTTAGTATTGCGTAGTCTGTTACTTTGACTTTTTCTGCTCATCTTGAACATCTTGAAAAGGTGATTTATTTTTCTTTTCCACGTCACCTTGTAGCCAAAGGAAGCAGAAAAAGCTCTTTATCCTGTGCTTGGTTTATTGCTGACCAGGTAATATTAGCTTTATGAAAATGCTAATTAAAAAATGCCACTTCTGTTTACCTTCACTAAAATTAGTGGGTTTTTTTTCTTACACCCTCAGCTATTAATTTAATGTTGCCTTGCCTGTAGCTGCAATATTTTGATAACACAGCAACTTCATGTTAATTCTTGAATGTTTATATCTTGGGATAAATCAAAATGTAAAGCCTTTGTAACCCTATTCACACCATTGGTATCTGTCTTTGTTTCACTTTATCTAAGTCCTTTAATTCTAACTGAACACCAGCAGTATTAGTCATAAGGTTTCATTTGAAGATGAATTTTGGAATGTACTTGGACTTTAGTGGAGGGGGAGATGTTTGTCAGACTGAAGCTGTCTATAGACTTAACTATTGTGAATGTCCTTGTTTCATTTTATTATGGTGGTTGACTTGACTCTGATGTTCAGTTTGTATTTTTGGAATTGTTTTTTTCTTAGAATTAAAAGACCAACATTAAATGTGTGTATTTTCTGAGAGAGAAGAATGAGTTTTGATTCTGAATTCTTGGGCAGACTCTTGGGATTCTGAATTTCTCTCTCTGGCTTTCCTGTTGCTGTCCTGGAGACACTTGCCCTGCACGCAGACCCTGACTGGTGTTCCAGCTGCACTCAAGGAATGCACTGTGACAAGGTGTCGTACTGGGAAGTGCTGCGGTGATACTGCTGAAGACACAACTAGAGAAGGGGTTAAAGCACGCTCACAAATGCCTTTCTTTCATTTTGTGTGAATTTCATTGTATGTGGGAATGGAATGTGGGAATTTTCCTCCAATGTGGACAAATCCCAGTGTGCTGTACTTGACAATTTAGTTTGTGATTTGGTCACTGTATGTGTGCATGTCTGTAAATACATGTAATGCAGCTGTGTTGTGGTCACGGATTTGGAAACACTTCTGTGTGCCAGATCTTATTTTTCTATTGTTATTTGTATTATAGTAGTATTCAGGTAGGTGGAGCCTCTCTGGAGGCCATTGTGAAACTGCAGGCATCAGGTGAACAAGACGGCGAGGAAGCAACGGCACCTTACCGGTCACTGCTTGTTAAATGTTCTCAACAAAAACTTCACAAAGAACTTTGAATAAAAAAATATGCTTTTCCATGCATAATAGGCCTTTTTAGTGTGATTACAAAGTAGTCCTAAAAAAAAATTCTCAGTATAATGTAGAAGTCAAGATTTTAATGTGAAGACAGGAATAAACCAAAAAAGGCCTTGAAGGCGAAGACAAGCAGTTTGTCTGGGGAGTAGAGGGAGAGAGAAGTGAGTGAACAGAAAACCAGTTGTACCTGTGGAGCATCCTGCTAAAGTGATCGCCAGTGTTATATTTTAAAAGGAGATTGGTGAATTCAGATTGAACGTGCCAAGGCTGGAGATGGGGCAATAGAACACAGTGAGATAAGGATGAAGTGGACAAGAGCATCATCTCTGTGTGCAGCGGGAAGAGGAGTCATCTTTCAGAGGCTGTGCAGGTAACGTTTTCAGGCTTAGAATTGTGTTACTTTCATTCACGCAGATGTTAAGGAACTAAAACTAACACTGTAGTTGCAATATGATGGCAGAGAAAGGTGTTTTGTGGAAGTGGAGAACAGAGTTTAGGATGGTCAGCTGTTTGGCAGGCTGATGGCTTAAAATGTGGAGTTCTTGGGTATGTTGAAATCCTGGTTTTGTCAGATGTGTAAGGGAAAAATTCAAGTTGTCAGCCTAAAGCTTGTAGAAAACAACTTTTCTTTTTGATTTGATCACGTATAGGTGAGGTGTAAAGGCTTAGAGAGCAGTCCCTGAAGAAACTTGAAAGGGGAATGACCACTCCTTACGCACCCTTATTCTAGTTGGGCAGGTAGCAGATGGAGACTTGGTAGATGCTAAAGGAAGAAAGGGACTGAGAGCTGTACCAGGTTCCAGGTGTCCTGAACTGTCCTGAACTACAGCAACTGATGGCACGAAAGGGGAAGGTGCAATTCAGATGCTGCTAGTATAACTTCAGCAGTGTAGATGTTTACTACTAAAATCTTTATGGTTTTGATTTTTATTTTTATTATTTCATTAGTTTATTATTGTTCCTGTAATAAAAATCAACAGTAACCTTAAGTAAATTGTTGGGTTTAAAAACAATTATACAGTAAGGCAGCTTTTGTTCTGCTCTGCAGTGGTGTGCAGGCACAGTGCTTCCTCACCTACGTGCTCGTGTTCCTCCCAAACCAACAGTGAGTTTCTGTGTCAGGGAACTGCTGGAGTGGGGGGAGGCAGGGAAAGGGAAGGGCTTTTAACAGGAGCCTGTTCTCAGCAGTAACCGAGTTGCAAGGCTCCTGTTTGCACCAGAAGCTGGCAAGCTTTAAAATGAAGCAGTCTCAGAATGGTTCTTTGAAAGTAGGGAAGGCCCAGGAGCTTGTTTTTAAAGTCCTCAGATGCAGTTCAATGTATTTAGTTCCAGACTTAATTACTCTTGGCATAAATGAGTCTTTAGGACTGGCTGTAGTGTAAATGCTTGTTTTAAAAATACTTGGGGAAGGAAAAAAAAATTGCTGTGGCTGGTAGAATATAAGTGTTAACAAGGTAGTCTTGCAGACGTACAACAGTCATGGGCTCTGAGGGGAGATGTGCGATGGGCTTGAGGCAGCGTGAGGTACAGGAGTGCGTGTGTTGTACGTAGGAAAGAGTTAAGGCTCAGGGTGCAGCTTCTTGCAGTCCAGCTGTGAGACCAACAAAGGAACTTTGGCTGTGTCTGTGGTGTCTTTGTCCAGTGCAGCTGTTGACAGTTTGCATTGAGCAGGGACCTGTTCATGTTCCTTCCACTGCAAATCTTGCAGTGTGGCAGCAGAATGCTGTGCCCTCGTGTTTGAGATCTGCAGCATCAAAGAGGAAGTTCCTGTTCGTTACTTGAACGATGCGGTTTGGAGGCTTCCGGACAGACCGAGCTCCTCCGGATGGTGAACGAGCTCAGATTTGTCATGTGTGTTACTCAATTAAGCTGAAAAAACGGCTCCAAATTTTCAAGATTTTAGTCTGAGGATCTTGCATATTCTTTTATGAATGATGTGTAATTATTACGTATCTACTACTGGTAGTTTATAGATGTAATTGTTAATTGGTACAGATAATGTTTTATAATAACACTTTCTTGTATTCATTCTATTTTTGCTTAGGTGTTTATTTTAAGATGTTGACTGTACCTCATCAGAAATGAAAATATTTACATTGTGGAATAACTTGCTTCTTTAGAGAAGGGGAATAGAATGAATGGAAGCACTCAGCAGGTCATCAGATGTCAGTGTTTGCTGCTGAAAAATACCATTTTTCTTATTTTTAAATTTTTCTCAGTTTCACATGACACCTGTACTACTCTAAGTGGGAAGCACATAAGCCTGTGCACAAGTTAACGTTATGGAGACCAAGTACCTTTTGTGAAAGCCTTGCCGAGGACAGGTGGCTGTTGTGGTTTTGAGTGGAAGTGTCAGTTTGCTGCTTTCTTTCTGAGGTAGCACAAGCATAAATTCCCATCGATCTGCTCCTTGGGATGTTGCCTCTCACCTTTTTGAGGTGAGAAACTTGGGACTTGGTTTCATGGCTAACAGGTACCTCTCAGCTAGGGGACTCTGTTCAGTTGCTAACACGTCCTCTCAGCCCCAGGTGCTGGTTCAATGCTGAGCTGCCCTGACCCAGGCTTTGCAGTCTCGTGCTGTGAGTACAGCATCTCACCAGTCTCCAGGATCAGTGACCTCTGCTGTCACTCTGCACCAGGCAGTACTTGGGGTTCTTCCTGGATTCACTTCTGACCTCCCTGCCCACAGAACTGTGAGTGATGCTGGGGCACAGGGGGTGTGCAGGTAGGCAATAAACCACAGGTGTGATAGAGAGTGCAAGTATTGAGATGCAAACACTGGGGGGGAAGAAGGCTCCTCCCTGCCCTGCACCTGCTAACTTCAAAGCCAAATGCATTTTCTTGTTAGCAGCATCAGAGGCTGGTGTCATTCTGACCTGACAACTCTATGAATCTCAAGTTATCTGCACTGTTCAAGTTGATTTTGGTTACAGTGAATAAGAACTGACTTTGAGCACTGCATAAGGAAGAAATGAAAAGTCCATTAGTAAAAAAAAAATTATCTTGGCATTTTTTATATTTTGCAGCCTTCATAGGAAGGATGCTTAACCTTATAAAATGAAGAACATGAACACAGGTTTAAACTTAATTTATTGGAAATCTGTTTTGCATAATTTTATTCAACATCTGCAAGTCTTAAAACATTTAATTCTGAAAAAAGTTCATTAAGAAAAAAATTAGATTTTTATTTTTACTTTGTAAATTTTTCTATGATGAAAAGCAATCTACTCTTCAAAATCCCAATGAGATTTCATTTAGCTGCAAGTTAAAATGGTAGATCCGTCACCTATGATAAGCACATTCCAGCTGCCACAGTCAAAGCACAGTTACTGTTAAGAGTTATTCCTTGTTTTGCTTTCTGTAATGAACCTTGAGTGGGGAGAAAATACAGTCGGAACTCTTCCTTGCTAACAATTCCTTCCACGTGAACTCCACGTGTTTTCCTGCTGCCAGACTGCTCCAGCCAGCGCACTGCTGCTTCATCCCTGGATGTACAACCACTGCTGGAGGCACCATGGAAAACCTGGCAGAGCTCCTCTCTTGGAGGTCTGAGCTGCGATGTCAGATACCAGAGGTAGATGTCTTGGTCACCCCTTTGCAGAACAGGTGCAGCATCACGCTCAGTGATGCAAGTGTAAATAGATCTCTCCTTGCAAAGGGGATAGAGCCTTAGTATATTAATTATACTAATTGTACTCATTTGGCTGTCCTGAAGGGACCTGATCAAAACCTTGGTGGAAGCCTGCTTCAGTGAGCTTTGGCTTATGCCCTGATGCAAATCCCTAGTGTATTGCTACTGGGAGATGCAGGAGGAAATGGCAGAAAATGTTACTTGCCACCCTAGCAGAAAGAATTTTTCTTGGACTTGATTGATCACAGAAATAAGCTTTCTGATTCAGTGCAGTTTAGAGTAGAAAGCATTGTGTGAAACAGATATGCAGAACCCTAAAAGGAAACTATCACATTTTGGACAAAGCTTTGAGGAAAGAAGCAGCTCAATAGCCTTTGGAGTCCTCTCTATCAAATTCCATAAGGAATGATGCTTCGGCTTATATAAACTATTTAGAAATATTATTGCTAGGTCCCATTGTCTGAAGCTGAAATGCTCTTTCTATGGGCTGTAGCTCTTGCTAGCATCCACTTCAATTGAACAAAGTGTTTCTTCATGCATCCATTCAGCCTGTTTTATTTCCATAACATACTTCATCACAGAAAGTCGCAGAGTTGCAGTTCTGCTGTTCATACCCAGGTGACCAAAGGACAGGCACAAATATGCTTTTTAAAAAACACTTTTGTAACAAAATGGACTTCTACCCCTTTATACAAGAAACTTCAGTGACTTGGCACATTGTAAAAAATATTAACTTTGAACTATTAAAACCAGTTAATTTGCACACTGGGGGGGTTGGCTAAAGTTCTCCATGCCCTCACTATGCTTTTCAAAGCTACTTTATTCAGAAATTCCAAAATGCTGACTGGAGGTGAGCTTTGCCTTAGTGAAGTGATGCCGCTTACTCCATGGATTCTACAACATCCAGCCTGTCCTTATTGCTCCGGAAACTCGTGCCTGCCTTGTGTAACAAGCTAGATGTAGAAACGCTGCTCATATGAGCTGAGGGTGCTCACACAGCTAAAAGATTTGTGAGGGTGAGCAAAAAGGGAAAGTTTAGGTGAGCAGCTTTGGTTTTCCATACCTACAGTGGTCACCAATGAATCAAACAAAACCTAACAAACTGGTATGAAATGAGAGGCATCTTTTGAGACTACAACAATCAGTTAAAGTGTGTGAAAACCTTACCATGTCAGCCTTCCTTTATTCAAGGGAAAGAATAATCTGAGAAACAACTTCCTGAAAATGATCTATTGCATGAGGTTGTGGTAACAGAGTTTTGCAAACCATCCCTCAAGGTATGTGTGCATTTGTATGCCACAGTCACTTGTCTCTTGAATCTCATGTAGCAGCCAAAAAAGGAAAACAGGGTTGTAAAAGTACAGGACAGATTTATCAACAGGAATTGCATCTATTTTCCCGAATTCTTGTCAGCCCTGTCTCAGTTTCACATTGATGGCGTTTTTGTTAAAGTGCTGGTGTTAGGATGTAAGGATTCTTGTTTTGTTCTCACTGTGAGAGCTCAGTGTTTCTCTGAGATGCTCTGCAACACAGCCGAGGATTTTGAAACCCACATCCCTTTGCAAACAAACGAGTAACTACAGACTGCCTGTGAACACTGAGATATATGTAAACTCACCCTGTATTTAACAGCAAATCAGCCACTGTCCAAGTTATAGTTCAGTTTTGTGTGAATGTGGGAAAAACTGCCAGCATTAATATAACTTTGCTTATGCACCAAGCAGCCTGTGCACTATGAGTGTGAGTTGGTAACAATCATTAACAAACGCATCGATGAGTACAAGAAGAGGAGTAGCATTTGCAGAAATGGAAAAGCCTGGGGCAAGGCATTCTGTTCACGTTAAAAACGACCCAACAAGACCACCACCAAAATGCAAACAAAAAGCCCAATGGGACTTGCACACCTGATGTTTTCTCTCTCTTCAGAAGTACCTGGAAGGTCAGGAGTTTGGTGTTTCTGTCTTTACTGTAGTAGTTTACTGCTTCCCCTCTCCCCTATACCCGTGATATTGTTATGATCCGACTGCGTACTAAGTTCTGCTTTTCCTCTTGTCCTCAAAGAGACTTTTCAGCATGTAGACCTGCACAGCTGACACCACCACCATCACTCCCAGGTTGACCATGGACCAGAAGTTCACTCTGTCAAAGTTGCTTTCCTGTATATTTCGGTCTCGAGCCTCAAATGCTCTGAGCAGGGTCTGAATCTGGACACTTTTGCTTAATCTGGCTTTGACACTGTTTATGGACTCCTGGGAAGTAACAGAAGAGTGGGTTTAGAAGGAAAAAAGAACACCTGAGTTAAATTTATAGCTTGCAACACATACAAAATAAAAATACAGTATTAACAACTGTAATTTAATTTCTTGCCAAGCAGATAGTTAATTTAACTTTAAAATATATACTTCATCAGAGTGTTGTCATATTATTTACTGTAAATCTCCTAAAAAAGGCTTAATTAACAGAGAAATCAAACCTAAAATCAGTTTTTTATGATTCTGTGTATCTTGGGGAACTGTGATTGCAGGCATTCAGAAAAGTAAAAAGCAGTGATCTCTACAGAGCGAGTCTCAAAGCTTTTTTTCCCATGGATGTTGTCTTTGTTGCATATGCCACATGTTTTGAAAGAGCTGTGTTTGGAAGCCAAACAATTTTATGAGGATACTAAAGTTCATATGTTACACAATAAGGAACGCCAATACCGTAGAACAGCTTCAAAAATAAGACATAATTCTCCATTTTCCCTAGCAAATATGTTGTTTATCTTTAAAAAAAGTTAAACTACTAAGGGTTTATGTGAGTCCTTACAGTACTTGCAAGTAAAGCAATAACTTGAAACACAAACCATGGTGTCAAAGACTAAGGTTAACTTCACAAAAATTACAATGTTAGCTTCATAAAAATTAACTATAACTTTTTTAAAAGATGAAATAATTTTTTGAGGAGAAACCCCCTATTAAAGTAATATGTAAATTACTGGAGATGAAAATATTAATCCCTACACTGGTTGGGGCACTTCCGCAAACCTGGGATGAAGAGGCTAACGCAGTATTTTATTTTCAAACAGTGATAAAAATCCATGCAGAGATTCCAGTGGCATCGCTGAGATTAAGCAGTACTTTAAACTGTAGATATTCATTTAGTGCTGCTAGGGAAAAACGCCCAGTTTTAGCAGTAGGAAGCTGAGTTGGAAACTGACTTGGAGTGCTAGGTTAGTTTCTCCTTGCTATTTAAAGACCTGTTCTGGAAATAGTTTTAGGCTTCTGTGTAGAACCAGGGGATCCACGGTGCTCAGCTTCATCTACTAGTGAAAGCAATACATGAAACTGGAATGGTTGCCAGACTGAGGCAGAATGGCTAAATGACACCAAGTTTCTTTCCAAATGCTCTTACATTGAAAAGAATTAAAGATCGAATACTAACCAGAATGTCTTCCAGTTTCATATCTAGGAGATCTGTGCCTGTAACATACTTCTTCCAGTCTTCCTGATCTTCTCCCTCTTCTCCCATGTTGTCCAGGATCAATTCAAAGAAAATCACCTTTTCAGAAATGGTGCTGAATGTGTTGTCAAAGCAGAACATGTAATCCCCTTCTTCTGTTTCCACCCTGTGTATGCAAACAAATTGTCATTCTGTTAACGACACTTTTGGTGCTGTTTCGCAGCTTACGTTTGCTTTCCTTGAGTGGGATTTTGAATCATTGTTAATGACTACAAAAAAGTTGAAAGAGTAGAATTCTTATACTCAACAGTAAAATTACAATAATTGCTACATATTTTGATACAAGAGTGGAGAAACAGAGGACTTTACAACTTATTAATTACATAACTGACAGGATCTTTTGCTATTACATGTGGAGACCGTTTCCAACTCCACGATAATTATTTTAATTACAGCTGTCATTAAAAAAAAAGTCCTTCACTTCATGGCAAGATCTACATAAACAACATTCAGTGTTTATAAAAAGGTAATTCGTATTTTCAGTGTCCTGTTAGGAAGCCTTTTGTAACAGCAAGGACTAAGAAGCAGGACGTGACCTTTATTTTAGTTATCTTTGTTAAAGAAAACAGAAAAGTATTTTATGTAAAACTGAAGATTTTACACTTACGTATGAACTCCATCTGATTTTCTTTCATCGAAAACCAGCGTTTCACCCTTTGGAGAGAGTAGTTGAAAATCAACATCTAATCCTGCTCCATCTAGAACCTGTGGAACAGAAAGGCCTCCGTCAGCAGCACCCGACAGAAACGTATTTAGAGAAGGGAACGGCCACAGGAGTCGTCATAGAATCACCAGGTTGGCAGAGACCCACCGGATCATTGAGTCCAACCATTCCCACCAATCTCTAACCCATGTCCCTCAGCACCTCATCCACCCGCACCTTAAACCCCTCCAGGGAAGGGGACTCAACCCCCTCCCTGCGCAGCCTCTGCCAGTGCCCAATGACCCTTTCTGTGAAGAATTTTTTCCTTATGAAAAAGTCTGAAGGCTCAGCCTGTCTGTGTGGGCTCACACCGTGGAGACTGGACACTGACTAGAATCTGGTTCAACCTATTTTAGCCATTTCCAATCTCAAATACGATCCCTTCCCTGCAGGTCGGTCCCGGGCCGCTGGGGAGGGTTTGGGGCTGGTTTTGCAGCGAGGGGTTCGGTCTCCTCCTGCCGAAATCCAGGACAAAGTTCGCTGTGACTCACAGCGACCCTGGAGACAAAACGAGAAGGGACACTGGGGGCCAACAGCTGCTCGGATCAAACCCTGCAGCGTGACCCACCCTGAGGGCTGAGGCACCATCCCACACCCACAACGAAGCTCCTATCGTCGCGTTACGTCTTTGCAGAACGACATTAAATACTTCTCTGCTCTTTTAATTAAGTACGAAATAAACCTCTTTCCAACACAAAAAGCTCCTTCTCTGCCCGCTCGGAGGAGCCGTTAGAGCGCCCAGAGAACGACGCTCGAGCAAAACTAACTGTCGTTACAGGCGTTTGGTCTCTTTGAAAGAATTTATTTTGCTTGCAGTTAAAATAAGATCCTACTTCGCTCACCCAGAAATACCCGCTCTGCTCAGCCAGAGCTCCCAACAAAGCTCGAGCCTCAGCGTTTCGTTCCGGTTCAGTCCCGCGCGTAGCGAAAGCGAGAAAATAACGGGGGATTCCGGCCCGGGGTCCAGCCGGGAAGCGGGGGGGCAGGGAGGCGGGAGGAGGCCGCGCCGCTCGCCAACCGGCCGCACCTGGTACTCGAGCTCCAGCGAGGCCTCCCTGCGCATGGGCTGGTAGAAGCACTCCCGGCGGCCCGCGGGCAGCGTGAACGTGAAGTCACTGTCGAGGGACGGGCTGAACTCGGTGCTGCCGGGCGGCGGCAGCAGCACCAGCAGCGGCAGCAGGAGCAGCAACGGCGGCGCCGCCATCCCGGGCGCGCCAGGACCCGCGGGAGGGACCGGCAATGGCCACGCCCACCGCGACCGAGACAGCGGGAGGGGGCGGAGACTGCATTGGACACGCCCGCTCACCGAGACCCGCGGAAGGGGCGGGACCGGAACTAGCCACGCCCATCATCCCCGCCCCAGGTCAGGAGGGGCCGGAGGCTTTGGCCGCGCCCACCCAGCCGAGACCCTCGAGAGAGGGGCGGGGCCTGGATGGACCACGCCTATCGCGCCGAGACTAGTGGGGGGCGGGGGGGCTGAAGGGGCGGGGTCTGTTCTGGCCACGCCCACCACACACTCTTTTTCCCCCCCCGCCTCCGGCTGCTGTGGCCCAATGGCGGCCGCCGCGGCCCCTCGCCCCGCCCCACCGGTCCCGCCGCGGGCAGCGCGGTTGGGATCCCGGCATCCGTGTCCCTCGTGGCGCCGATCTTCTCTGCCCTCCCCTCTCGGGTGTCGTTAGAGGCGTCCTTGCCCGCGATGGAGCGCGGCTGGGCCCCGGCGGGGCTGCGGGAGCGGCCGAGGAGAACCGAGCGGGCCCTGGGGGCGGCGCTCGCCAGGTACGGCCCGTGCCTCGCGGTGAGGGTTTGCCGTGTAACGGGTTGTTGCGGGGAGCTCCTTTTGTGTTTTTCTTCGAACGGTCTTCATGAGCGATTTAAAAACAATAAATGTTGTAGCGGCTGTTTCCCGTCTCCCCGCAGGAGCGATCCCGGCCCGGGCCTCTCCGACCGCTGCGATGCGCGTGGAACAACCTGCCAGGAACTTCAGAGAAAATCGGAAGTAAATATTGCGCTTAATTACCTACTTTCATTACTTTTGTTTTCAAATCTCTCTTATGTGTGTGAGTAGTTTTGTTCTGCGGTTTCCTTGGGCGCGTAGATTGTTTACATGTCGTTATGCAACAGGTATGAATAAAAAACTTCTCTTATTTATAGTCTTACTCAGTGTCCGCAACTTCTCGTGAAACTGTGGCTAACAATGACTTTCTTCTGGGGATGGATGCCCTTTGTGAGCAACTCGCATCTTTGGTTTCTCAGAACTGCTACTTGAAGAACACGGTGGCAACCTTGATGCAGCCAAAACCACGAGTAGGTATCTTCTGTGTATTCATTGAAAAGAAAAATAAACCCTGAGCCCAAAAAACTACCTCAGTGACCACGACATTGAGTCTCTGATTCCGGGCATGGTATTTTTTTGTCTTACCTTCTATTTAAATGTAATATTGAAACTGTAGCGTTTAATATTCTATATTTTTCATAGTATTTAGTGTTAATCTTGGAACAGACTAGTTTGGAGTCTATTTCTCCATGAGCAAAACAAGTATTTTAATTATGAATTTTATATCTATTCATGTTTCGAAGCTTAATCTGAAGGCAGCCAGTCACAGAATGGAGAAGAGTACATTAGTGTAAAAAAATAGCTCAATAATGTATTTAGTACTGTACATTCATGTGTCTGAGCTACATTAAAATTAACCTAAAAAATAATGGCACAGAAGCCATTTGTCTAGGAAATGAAAAATGTTGTCCTTTCAGGTTGTATTGATACTGCTGTTTTGTAAAGCACAGGTAAGTTAGGAGAAAATATCTTATCTACAGAATTGTTACTGATTTAGTATACAGATGTATGTACAGGTTTTCAGGACAACTGTATTCTTGTATTTGGCTTATATATAACAAGACATAACTATGCTTAATGCTTTTTGTTTGAGAAATGTTATCTCCAAGACAGGACAAAAAAGTAGATAAACAAAATGTTTGTTTGTTTGGCCTGGATAGAACAAATAGTGAACTTTTGAGGAAAATCAAGAAGGCAAGATCAAGATATAAAGAGATCACCTGTCTAGGCAGTGTGTCACACTGGAGTGGCAGCGGGGAGCTGGAAGGCAGTTAATTTAGCAGAATAGTGGGGATCAGATTGTGTAGATGAACAATGGTTAAGAGCAGTTGTCGTTCAGTACGCAGATTGTTCTTGTGCTTCTCACCTAAAAGTACGTGTGTGTTAATGAAATCCCAAACTTGCCTGTGTTTCAGATATTTTGTCTTGAATCAAATTTAGATAAACATTTAGTCAGCGTTCCCAAGTTAAAAAAGCAGATTGTAAACTTGGAAGCAGAAGTTTCGGCTCAAGATAAAATTCTGAGGTAATAAGTGTACTTTTAAATCAGCTTTTTTCTTGTGATGTGCTCGTTAGTCTGGTCTGCTTTCGGTATAATGTCATGTGTGGGTCGTGTAATCTGGGCCTTTAAACTTCCATTTTGGAGCTATACATAGGAGGAGGGAGATGTGCCTTTTCGTACTGAATGTTCTTCAAGAAATGAAGAAAAAATCATAAAAACTGGTAAAATAAACCAGTTTAGAGTGTGTGGTGAACACGAATGTGCCCTTATAACTGACTGGAGTGATCGGGAGCTACGTGTCTGCGTATCTTCTGTGGCGAACAAGTATATGCATTTTCAAACATCACTGTGTAGCATGGAACATAAAGGATTCTTCCTTCCTGAATACTTTTATCAAAACAAATGGCCAAATAAATCTGATGCAGACTGTCCAGAAAGACGTACCTGGCAATCTTGCAACTTATACTATATAATGTTCAATTAATATCTTGATAGTCTTGTCCTCGCAAAAGAGGTGAGAATACTGATACTTAATTTATATTTTAGTGTTGTTTTGCACATATTTATCGTGACTGCGTATTGCCAGGAAAACCGTGATTTCTCTGTTCTGAGCTCGTGACACAGTCAACCACTGGGGTCTGTGCCCATTGTGACACCTGATGGCTATTGATAAGGTATAGACACCTCTCCAGACTGCAGCCTGGAGACCTTGGGTGGTCCAAACCGAGCTTTAAAAGTTGCAGCATGTTTAACGAGCACTTCTTAAACATCATGTGCAGAAAAGAACAACAAAAACTGGTTTCTTTATTAAAAAGTTCCTGTATTTTAATTATACTTTGTTTACTTGCTAGAGATGCAGAAGATAAACTAGATCAAAGCCGGAAAACAGGAATGGAAAGAGCAAACATGCTGCATAGATATCAAAAGGATTATAAACATCTGAACATGGAGTTAGTTGAACAAAGCAAGCAAGGAAAGAGGTAGATAAGTAATTTTAATAAATTGAATACGAAGTAATAGTCGTTATATTTGCATTGGCAGATATTTACTTTCTGGAATCAAATTATTTCTCTGCTTTAAGGATGTTGCTTTAAAAAAAATGGGCAAATTCCATGTGAAGGTAACTCATTTAGGTAGGCACTTGTTAAATCTTGAAATTTGCTTGTAGTTGCAAAAACAACCCCAAATCTATAGCTGGATCGATGGAAATACTGTACTGCTGCTGAAGAAGTGTGTTGATTCGTACTTGCTGTTTGTTTGGACCATGTGAGTTTGGAATTAGCTGTGTTTAGTTACTACTTGCAAATGTAAATATTTTGGTACTTCAGTAAAACATCATCTGCCAGGTGTCAAGGGCAGCAGAGGTGTTTTGGTTAGCATTAGCAGTTATACTTTGGCTTTTAGTCAGTAATTGCTACCACTTATTCTTCCTATGCCAAGCCAAAAGAAGTGTTTAGAATTACAGCTTTTCTTGTTTTTCTGAAATCCCTTTGTGGGGCAGTGGCTCTCGGGCTAAGGACACCGACCTGAGGGTGGGCTGTGCCTGTTCCCCACAGTTCCCTTAGTGGAGGATAAGCAAAGGTTCCCGAGCAGCAGTGATTTTTGTGTCCCCTGAACAGTGTGTGTATCTGAGCTGTCCCAAGGCTGCTGTTCCAACTTCTTTGTTTAGCGAGTAAGGACAGCAGAAAGGAAGAGAAGGGCAGGAGCGCAAAGACACAGAGCAAAATAGTAGGCTTTGAATAGCTTCTCATCTGATATCCCCGTCTCAGATTCCTGTGATTTGAATCACACCCTTTTTGAAACGGAATCAAAAGTGTTTATTTTTACATTATTAGTCTTATTGGAATTTTGTTTATGTTAATATGCAAAAATGATACTTAAAATTAATTTATGCTTTATGATTTTTTTTTTAAATCTAGGCTTTGGTAAGTTGGATGAAGAAAGGAAGTTACCTGGAGCAATTAACTCATTGTTTTTAGTAACTGGAGGGGATAAGTTACATAGTGACTGAAATTTGTGATTTTTTAAGATTGGTGTGTTTCTTTGCAGAGCAGAGCAGCAAAGAAATGAAGCTTTGTTGAATATGGAAGAGCTGGCAAGAGCTTTTAAAAAGTATAAGGGAAAAATGACTGAAAAATTAGAAAAGGTAAATTTATTCATTTAATTTTGCCATGCTGCTAGGATTTTGCTTCTTCCAGTAAGTGAGGCAGCAAACAGCAGCGGGTTCACCACAGGATCAGTTGTTTCTGTTTGGTGGTGGCAGAGTCCCAAGAGAGGTGGACAGGGTACAGAACTATTTGTGGTGGTAACTTCAGTTATCCAGTTTTAAACTGTATTTGTGCAGCCTGGACAGTCTATATCTTGGTGTGGCCACTGTTTCTTCTATCTCTGGCTCACCAGCTGTGAATTTTACATATTAAAAGTATATGATGCTTTTAAAAACTCTTTTTGACTCCATTTCTGTAACCCATTCAGTGGAATGTGATTTAGAAGAGAACTAAGATTAAAAAGAAGTCATCTCCCAAAGTTCCAGTGGTCAAAATTTTTAATGCCTCCTGCCTTGTGTGAGGACAAAATACCAGCCTGAGACAGCTTGTACAGAGAGTTTTCATTTGATTAGGCTTTTTTCCTTGTGGAAGGAGATTGCCAACCACTAGTATGCTTTGAAATATTAAACCAAAATAACATTACTTTTTTGCCAAATGACAGAAGACTTTATCCTCTCATTTTTTCACAACAGCGAGCGATAGAATTATATCTACAGGCTTACCAGAAATTAAAAAAGAAACAGCATAGTGTTTATAGTATTCTTTTGAAGAAGCTTGGTGCCCATGGAAGCTTAGATTATCATTGTACAGTAACGGAAACAATTGCTTCTTAAGGTTAAAGCTGAAGAAGTCATCTTGGGAAACCATTTAATTAATTCAGAGAAAGAAAAAGAGAAGTTGAATGAAAAGTGTCTCAGCTACAAAAAAGATGTAGACATCCTACAGGAGCAATTAAGGTAACAGAATCATAGAATCATTAGGTTGGAAAAGACCTCTTAGATCATCGAGTCCTGCCATTCCTGTCTGCCACTAAACCATGTCCCCTGAACAGCTTGTCTTTTAAGTACCTCCAGGGATGGCTTTTAAAAAATCTGTTTTCAATTTAATGCAAGAAGAAATTGCATTTTATTGCTGTCACTGTGAATGTGCTGCTTGGTTCGTGTGGTTCAAACCAAATCAGGACAACCATCAGTGAGCACCTAGGACCAGCATCAGCAATGCAACAGACAAATCATAATACTGAAGAGGTAAAAGATGTTAGAATACATATACAGTTTTCTAAATTCTTTAACTAATGCTTCTAATCCCACACACTGGCACATATTCACAGTAACAAGCAGCACCCCACCAAGCCTTCAAGGACAGCAGGTGGGGGTTCCCGTGCTCGCACCCCACTTCTGTGGGAGAGGCGGTGCTGTGGTTTGTGGGTACCTGTTCCGCTGCCTGCAGGATGTTCACATAATGGAAAACACCCTGAGTTCATTATGCTGCCAGGTCTTAGTCCTTTGGAACAGTGAAAACTTAGTAAGTTAGTGACGACTACTGTCTGTTCTATAGAGCTAATGCCAGATTTTGAGGGAGAGGAAACTAGTGAAGCCAGTGTAGTTACAGTGCGTTCCTCTAGTACTTTTAATAATGAAAATCTTCTCTGTTGACCTATACCTTTCAAATGAATATACTTTTTTAGGCAATTAAAGGAAGAGAATCATAGTACGAAAGAAGAACTTGCGACTCTAGAGGGAGCAAACACTGAAGTGGTATATATGCTGACTCAGTCTGATCAGAAGATCATTGAGCTTGAGAGTGAACTTAATGAAAAAGAAATAGAACTTAAAGAGAAAAATGCTCTAATAAGTGAAAATGCAGAGCTGAGAGCACTTACTGCACAACAACATAACCACTTGAAATTGTGCCATCAAGAAATTCAGGATTCAAGGCAAGAGCTCAGCATACTGGAAACCATTATTTCCCAGTTGTCTCTGAGTACATCTGAAGAGGTATGGTAACCGATACATCCTGAAGAATTTTATCATGTGTCTTAAACAATTCTGACTGACACTGTGTGGAAATCCTGTGGCATTCTTGAGAAACAGCCTGAGTAAAATATCTTTGGTTTTCAAGATGCATGGGTGGCATGTTTTCTTTAATTTAAGTATTTTACTTTTGTCTTCTCATTCAAGAACAAAGAATTTGGAATTGAGTAATCAGCAAGCATTTAAAATTGTACTTTCTGTTCCTCTCTTATGTATCGATTCTTCAAATGTGTGTGTATTCCCTAAAGCACACAGATGTCCTCTTGCGTAACAGTGTGGCATTTCCATACGCATGTGTATGTGTACAAAGAAATCTGAAGGATTGGTCTCAGTTTCAGAGGGCCTTAATGCTTACACTTTCTGCTGATGTGTGACAAACCTCGGTGCTCTGGGAGCAATTACTTAGGAAAATAATTTTAATTATCAAGTATCCAGACTTCTAACATGCTGGTTTGCGTCTTAAAATTTATATACTAGTGTAATGCGTGAATTAATCATGCTGTGGGGCAATGAAAAGTTGATTTCATGTTGATCTTGGTTTTCCCTTAACTTTTAGTTTAAATTGCACTGCTTGAAACATCAGCTCTCCAGTTCCTCAACAAAAGAAGCCCTCTCCGAATCTTGTTGTGAATCAAATAAGCCTTCAATTGCAGACCTAAGGTATAACTTTATGGTTGCTGGGTTATGGTAGATAATAAGGTGGTATTAGAACTAGCATGTAGCAAGAATGTTAAATAATTGTCTCCCTCTTTTATAATAGCATTAAACTGGCAATGGAAGAAGCAGAAATGCAAAAGCTTTCAGTAAACTTAACAACTTGTGCTGGAGCTGAGCATCTTTCTAATGGTAACGAAGGACAAGCAAGTAGCAAGATGTGTGGGCTGGAAACAGAGCCTGTCAAACTGATCAGAAGCCAAGAAGGTGAGCTTTCCAAAGTAGCTGTGCCGTTCTGCCTGATTAATCCGTGGAATAGAAGTATTTTTGTAGGGTTTAAATAGCTTTTGTAGTGTGTTTTAAATATATCTCTGTTAGCTAACATGTTTGGTCAAGCAGGAAGCATTTTTCCATCTTGGAATTCTGGAAATTGTAATGTTCTGTAGGCATGATATTCTTCCTTTAGATAGTTTGGTTACTTATTCAGCAATGTCTGAGCTATGAATTGTGTTGAAATAGAACCGTGTATTGTTTTGTTATGCAGGCTGTGCTAAGGTCTTTTCTTTGGTTCTTTTCTCCTTGTCCTGCTGTTACAGAATTCTTGCAATTGCTTCTGCAGTTGCTGTTATGGCTGCTCCATGAAAGACTGCAGGCCACTTATAGAATGATGCTGTCTTCGGTTTTATATTCTTGTTTGTTTGGGTTTTTTGTTTGTTTTTCATGAGTCACAGCTTTCACTTGCATTGTGGGGAAAAAAAGAAACAGCTTGTTTCTGAATACTGTGTGTGCTAGTTCAATATACAGTCATTAAATTACATTTCTCCTCTGTTTGGCTTGTGTGATTATGTCCTTGAGTGCTGGTTTGTGTGGTTTTTTATAAGTTAATCTTAAATTTACTTTTTCTCTTTTGAGAGAGGAGAAGATACCAACAGTTGGAACTTATCAGCAAGCAATTTGAGAAGGAGAGGCAAAGATTTCAGAGAGAGATAGGAGAGTTACGCACTAAACTGACAAAAGCAGATGATGAGAATTCTTCTTTGAGGACCAGCATGGCTCAGAGAGCCAGTCAGTTTAAAATCATACAGGAAGACCTGTTGAAGAAGGCTTCAAAAACCAGTAGCTTAGAGAGAGAGGTAAGTTTTTAGCAGTTCCGGTCATTAATCAAAGATAGTTAAGACAGTAGTTATGGAAGAACTGCAGTTGCTGTATTCATTTTTAAATCTGTCTTATTTAAGTAAAATTGGAAGTAAACTTTGGAGGGAGCAGAACAGCTTAAAAGCTAGCAGCCTTAATCTGTTAGTTGTCAGAAATCTTGTTTCAGAGCTGATGTAGTTAGTGGGCTTTGCTACTATTGGTTTGATTTGTTATGTGGAAAATGTGCAGTCTTGTTGCTTCAGTATTGTTGAATTCACGTGTAATCTGAAGAAAAGGATCTTGAAGGAACAGTTGTGTTTTTCCTCATTGTATGTTAGTACATTTACCAGAGATTAACATCATTACTGGAGAGTCACAAAGGGAAGAAATTAAGCTTCAGCTAGCTCTTCTCTGATTGAATGGGTTAAAATGCTAATGTTAACATTCTGGCACTAATGTGTTTATGGAATTCCAGCACAATCGGATTTGCAGTATCTCCTGATAATGGTCATAGATGTTCTAGCTGATTCACTTACATAGCACTGATAATTATGAGTAGCATAAATTTGAGGTAAATTGTCCTGAATTCTTCTCTGTAAGTAATGAAGTTTAATAGATCATCAAAAGAAATAATTAAACAAACATATTAGGAAGTAGTAGTAGCTAAAATGGAACTGTTGGGAAGAAAATATATACAGACACTTGAATAAACCCAGAACAGTTGTCTCCATGCTGTTTTGTGCCCTATTTCATTTCAGATAAAAAAGAAATCTTCTCAACTTTCTGCACTTGAGAAACAGTTGGAAGAGAAGAGTATTGATTATTCCACTGCTGCAGCTAGAAACGCTGAGCTGGAACACGAACTCATGGTAAAATGTTCTCAGTGAGAAGCTATATTTGTGTAAAAAGACATAAATAGGGATCAAAATTGAAGTTAAAACAGTATTACTGCGTGTATTCGAAATAGGTAGACTTTTGGATCTGCTAAACATTCTGTGCAGTTTTCAGGCAATGCAGCTTTAAAAAGCTGAATCTTGCTTCAAATAAAACATCCCTTTTTTCCTGCTTTTCAACATGATAAGCCGTTAATGGATGTATAATTTCTCCTTGCAAGGATGTGTGCAGTGAATGTCTGTCCTATTCAGATCAGCGGTAGCATTGCCATTTATTTCACTGAAGGATGTGTAGACCTGTGATATAGTGTGACATCCTTTGAGATGAAACTTGCTGTGTGTAAATTCAGTATTTCCTGTGTTGTTCTTCTATGAAATATAGGAAATAAATCATCAAGTAAACCACTATCAAATATCACAGCTAAATATTTTTATTAAGTTGGGTTTTGTTGTTGCTGTGTCCCAGGGAAAAAACAGACGCATTAATGAGCTGGAAACAACAATCAGTGAAGAACAGGAGCAAGCAGCTTCTGCTTTTGAAAAAGCAAAGCGAGTTCACCTTGAGCAGCAGAAGGAGATGGAGAAACAGATTGAACTGGTAAGACTTACCTTGTGTGCTAGCATGTATGAGTGATGTGCTTCGTAACCTTTTTCCTATGTTAATTTCTTTTGTCTTTTCAGTAATTCTGAGACAGATATCTAATGTAAAAGAAAATCTCCCTCCATTTCCTGCTTTTAGTTAATTTTCCATCTAACAGTACACAATCTGATAATTTCCCTCTGAGCTATTCATATCCTCTTTCCTGCACAGCTGACGAGAAATGGGGACTTGCGCGGAATGCTGGTTTTTTTTTTTTTGCTCCAAAGACTTAGAAAAAAGAAAAATTGTAGCTTTTTTTGCCTACTGGGGTTGAACCATTGCAGATTCTAAGAATATTCTCTTGTTTGCTGAACCTCTGCCAGCCTGAGCCTTATAAGCATCTGTGCTCAGGACTAAGTGTTATTAAGTTTAACCATGGCTATTTCTGGCTGTTCAAGAAACTTGTGTTGTACAAAAGAACTTATGCATGTCTTTCTCTGTTGGCTGATGATGGACAAGTACACTTTGTGGGCTCTCATTCTCTTACTTCTCCTGTTTGCTTTATGGTATTAAGAATATGGGATTTCTCGATGGTTTTCAGGCTATGCAACACTGCTGACAGCAGGAATGTATTTACTTTTCATTCTTAAAATGTTGGGTGAATAGAACTGAATGATGTATTTAGATGCACAGATTCTCTGAAAAAGCTCATTAAAATAATAAACCATTAATTACTTGCGGTCAGCTTCAGATACAGCTGGAGAAGAAACTTCAAAAAATCACTGAACAAGCGAAGATAATGTCTATTTTGCAACAAGACATTGTACATAAACAGTGTCACATTGACTCATTGGATGGGTTGTTGGCAGAAAGAGAGGTAAGGTGAGCTTTTGACTTTCTTTAAAAGCAAATCAAATGAGTAACTAATAGTGATGGAAAGCACATTCATAAACATGGAAAAATTCGAGAGAATGAAAGCAACATAGATTTTGCTTCTTAATTCTTGTTTGAGAATGACTCAAGTGTAAACCCCAGCTGCTGCTACTAGTCTATATTTTACAAACTTTAATGACTTTTCATTATTTTTTGTTGTGGCATTCTGTTTATGACCCTGGTTTGCCCCTCCGGGGTCCTTGCTTTAGTGAAAGGAGAGAGATCTGGATAGTGAACGATTGCATCTCTTCTGCACTAGGTGGAAAACCAAGAACATTCTATTATGGCAACATTTCATTTATTTTAATAATGCCTGCTGCTGCAGAACATGAAAGGACACTTAGCAGGAAGCAGATTCTCTTCAGATTAAGATGCACACAAATACAGCATATAAGCAACTGTGTTTTAAATACACTGATCTATTTTTTCTCTCTCATTCCTAACATGAGATTTTATTTGATTACTGTTACTACATTTACATTTTGCTCTCAAATAAAAATCTGTGTACAAACAGGAAATGGAAAATGAAAATATCAAGAAAGATCAAGAACTGAAGATGCTGCAGAGTCAGTTAACAGAAGAAATAATCAAAGTTAGTAAGCTCTTTGTAATTTTCATTACTGGTTTTAAAGTTTGCAGTAGTAGTGTATTTCCTTTTAACCTCTATAGAAAAGCTGTAGTAAGGCTGCTTTACAGAAATTTGTCTCACATGAATGTTTCAGAAGTCATTAAGCTGAAGTGTTTTCCTTTCTTGAGGTATCAGGAGGAGAAGATATGGGGCACTGAGCTGGCAGCAGGCGCTTTCTGAGCTTGCGTGGGACCGGTTTTCTATCCAAATGACTTTGCAGTATTTGGGATGTTTTCCAGAGATTTCCTCTTGATTTGGGTGGGGGGAGAGAGGTATACAATCCAGTATGGTTTAGAAAAGTGGTAGCATTGAGAGCACGAGCCAGTCTGTAGCTAAATGCAGCACAACTCTCTCAGACGAGAAGAGTCGCCTTGGTATTGAAACCAAAGAGTTAAGAGAAGTTTAATTACTACAGCTTAAAATATTAATTCCAGATTTATTCTATACAGTTCCATATGTAATAGCACATGGTGAATTAATGGCTTGCTATTTGGCATATGCTTACTTTTAATTTCTAACTGTCTTCAAACACTGGAATATCTTCTCATGACTGACAGTCTCATCTGATTTAAATACAGTCTAAAGTATTGTAATTTAATTTCACAAATAACTTCAGTTTCTGAATACTATTTTAGTTTTAAAGTTTATCATAATCTTCTGTGGCTGTTTCAGTACTCTTCAGATAAAAATGTAGCTTTTCAGGCATTACGCAAAGATGTTTTTAACCCTTTTTTTAGACTAGTTAATAAAAACCATGCCATGCAATTTTAAGTAATCTGTTACATTCAATTAGGTGAGACAACTTAAGTCAGCACTAGAGGTGTGTAAGGAAGAAGTTGGCCTGTATTTGAGTCAGTCACAAGAGAACAAGGAGATATTTGAAAATCAGCTCAAAAAAAAGTCGGAAGAGGTAACTGCTTAATTTAACAATTCTTCTGTGTTGCAGGGAGCGCTTGCTATGAATGATTTTTTTTTTTCTTTTCCTCCTTCCCCCCCCAAACATGCTAGACATTCGTCAGTGAGAAATAAGGGCATTCAACATATGACAAATTTAGGCATTCATCATTCCTCTTCTTTATTGGAATGACTGCTGTTATAGAGGCAGGAAGAAATAAAGGGGAGGACTGAGAACAAAATCTCAAAGGAAAAACAAGGACTTTCGGAGAAATAAAGAAGAGTGACAAAGAAAAGTAGTTCAATAATTTAGAAGTGCAAAATCTGTTATCTATGTTTTTAAAATATTAACTAGCTTAAGTATATTTAGAAAGCAAGAAATCAAAAGCTGGGGCTGATAATTCATCACTCAGTCATGCTATATAAGGTGAGGAAAGACATCATTTATGAGATGTGATGTACTATAGAAACTGTAATGCAACTAAATTCAGAGCCAGAATTTTTATTGAATCATAGGCATGATTTAGTGCTCATTAAGCATGAAGAGAGTAGCTGGTGCAAGTGCAAATGAAAATATTTTATTGTAATTATATTATTTTCAGGTTCATTACCTACAGAAAGAAATAAAGCTAAAAGATCAGAATATTCAGGACAGGAGTGAACAGAATATTCTTCTGCAACAAACTTTGCATCATCAGCAACAAATGTTGCAGCAGGAAGCTCTAAGAAATGAGGAGCTGGAAGATAATCAAATTAAGCTTGAAAAACAGGTACAGTATGGTAGAACTATACACAATGACAGATAATTTGTAATAACTTTCACATTTGAATGTTCCTTTTATAACCACGTTGATGATAGTTATTATTTTCAGTTTTTCTAAAATAAAGAGTTTAGTCATTTGTTTTGTCTTAAACCAGGTCCTGTGCTACCAGGAACTCTAGCTAGCACTAGAGTGACCAAGTACTTGGAAAACTGGACTCTAGATTGCACTTAAGGAGAGGTATATTGAAGTTCAGGAAGTTCAGTCTTGTTATTTTTGCTAGAAACTATTATCTTTCAAATTTCACTGCCAAGTTTTAGTCTGAATTTATATACAGTTTGAGACTATAAAATCCATTGTGTTAAAGCTCTGGCTGTGTGAGTTCATAGAATCATAGAGTGGTTTGATTTGGAAGGGGAATTAAAGATCATCCAGTTCCACCCTGTGCCATGGGCAGGGACACCTCCCGCTGGATCAGGCTGCTCAAGATCGTGTCTAACCTGGCCTTGAACAACTCCAGGGATGGGGCAGCCACAACTTCCCTGGGCAACCTGTTCCCGTGCCTCCCCACCCTCATTGTGACGAATTTCCTCCTTATGTCTAGTCTAAATCTGCCCCTCTCCAATTTATAGCCATTCCCCCTCGTCCTATCACTCCATGCTTTTGTAACTTGTAAGACAAGGATGCGTATTTCTTTGGTAAGTAATTGAAAAGTACCAATGCTTTTAAAATACATTTTAAATAGTTATCCAGTTTGGAACAAGAGCTTCAGAGGCAGAAATCACGTGCAGAAGATGAGCTGAGAAAGGCAGAGGAGAATCTGCACCTCGCTGCCCAGGACACTGAGTTCAACAAACGGAATATGGATGAACTTAACAGGACAATCAGGTAAGTTTGGAACAACTGAGAGGTGTGTTCTGCAGAGAGACATAACGAAAAGAAAGGTAGCTGTCTGAAATGTAGTCATACAGTGCAGTCTCCATATTAGCACAGACTGGGGAAAAAAAGAAGTTCCTAACTAGCAGAGGCTAGATTTTCTGCACATCCTGGCAACCTCTTTAGCCTTAAGGTAGCACCACCTAATGCAATTCAATTCATACATATATCAAATTACTTGTAGGATTACATAGTAGTTTCTAGGAGGGCATGGTAATCTTAAAGAATATTGATTGCAAGAACAGCCTACTTAATTGCTTTTTTATTCTTGTTTATTCACAAATGCTTAGAGCAGGTAAGGATGGACATTTGACGCTTTTCTTATTAAAAGGTCCATTTTGTTCTGGTTGATTCTATTTAGACAAATGAAATTAGAGATGGATCAGTGCAAGAATGAACTTGCTGCTGTGGAGAAAGAAGTAGCGCTATTAAAACAAGATGGTGAAGACAAAGCAATGCAGATAAGTCAGCTGGGTTTGACCTTGGAGGAAGCACAGTCAGAGCTCAATGAGAAGGCAAATAAGGGTAATTTCATTGTTTTGTTTCTCAGGCTTCCTTTCATTCTGCTGTTTCTCTGTATGTATTAGATAAGGCATTTTTCCTTTTTTTACCCTGTTTTATATTCAGGTACATGACAGTAAAAAAAAATGATGATTTTGATGGAGGTTACTTTATTTTTTCTAATATGTTAGTAATTCCACAGTCCGTAAAAGAAATTTTAAAAGCAACTAACAGCTCCCTCCCCCCAGCCCCCCAAAAGAGCCCTCAAAAACTCACAGCTTTTTTTTTTCATGTCCCTTTGCAAATTCTCACTTCTGTGGGATGGACCTTTCTCCCAGTTGAAATGCATAAGCAGTTTTCCCTGTAAGTTGGTAATGCCAATTTCTAGTGTTGTAATCAAACAAGACATAGATTTAATAAAGGCGTGTGCTGTTTGCAAGAATTCAGCTCTTGAAAACAAACAAAACCCCACAAGAGAGGCTATGGAATTAACAGACTTCCCAATCCCACATCCTCGATTTAATTTTACTGTTCTTTTAAAGCAGAAACTTGCTAGCAATTCTGCTTGCATTTTCCATAGCATTTCATGTTCAGTTACTATATTGTCGCTCTACTTTCTCCTTGGCCAGAGTTTCTTGGATGCCTCCTCATATTCCAAGTCCATTCTAGTTTATGAGCTGAATAAAAGCAGCAAAAACTTAGGTGTTATGAATGTATGAAGGTATTGTATGTCCTCAGAAGTCACTGTTCCTCTAGATTTTCCTAAAACTATAGTGAAAGTGGGTTGTGTATACAATGCTCATAGGCAGTGGTGTTGCGTAAAGCCCCTGACTTACTGATGATTAAACATTTTGTGTTTTGTGTTGTGCGCCTGGAAAATAGTGAATTATTTAGAGGATAAACTGCTTCAAAGTGAGAGTTGCCACAGGGAAGGCTTACTGAAAATAGCAGAACTAGAATCTGCATTACAGAACGTCCATGGAGAATTAAAAACTGCTTTAACGCAGCTTCAGGAATCAAAAGAGGCATTACAGAAAGCACAGTCCTCTCTGGAGGAGAAACATGTTGCTATTGCGAATCTAACAGCTGAGCTCAGGTAATCTGTCATCTTTTCCATCATGAAAAGCTACTTGTGTTAGTTTTTCCTTATGGATAGCATGTAGTTTGGATGGTCTTTTTAATCTTCTTAGCAGCTCTTTAGAATTTTTAGATGGTTTGTGGCTGTAAGGTTACTTGATACAGCAGTTTCTCAGCTCACTTTTATTGTCTAAAAGTGGTACTGAATCCTCCTTTTGGGAATTCCACTTTAAAATCTGTTAAAATTATTTTGGCATCCTGAAGTAGTGAAATAATTGTAAGAGGAATTACTTTATTTTATAGTGATTTTTTTTTACCTGTTTCCTTTTTAACTATAAATTAATAGCACTTTCTTCTATGCTTTTTTAAGAACATGTTGTCCAGATAACCAACTAAATAACTTGAATAATGAAGCTATTGGGAAATTTCCACCTGCAGTGTAGTTAAAAGAATTATTCCATTTTGGTGTGTTTCTTTGCAATCAACTAGTTAATTCATGTTTTTAAGCAATATATCTCATGATTTTCAAGCTGGATACTTGAAGCAAAGCAAATGAATGTGCGTTAACAATTTAAACATGTGTTTCAGGTATTGCAAGGGAGAAATGGAAGACAAAACCCAAGAACTCCTTGGCATGGACCAAGCATTGAAAGAAAGGAATTGGGAACTGAAGCAAAGAGCAGCTCAGGTCAGATCACTCGAAGCAAGATACTGACAATTACCCTGTTACGTGGTACATAACTTATAAAAAACCTGTTAAGTTTAAGTGTCTTCTCATTGTTCCAAAGTGCACTGTTAATGTAGCCACAGTGTCAGCCTCAAAGCCAGCTGTGTGCCACTGAAGTCCTGTGGCACCACAGAATGAGTCTGTGTTCCCTGGAAGGACCACATGCTGCTGTTCGGTTAGAACAGAAGCCTCGGGCAAACCTGCCCCGTGGATCTTGTGTGGTGATAAAGTTACAGGACAACTGTTGTCATCTTGATGTTTTATGAAAAGAAGTTCTGATCTGCACTGAAATGCACTTGGAGATGATTGATTCCTTTCTGTGCTTGCACTGGAGCATATTTGATGAGCTGAAAAGCAGCCTCTAAATATGAAATAGTACCTTTGCTGTAAGTCAATTTCTGTAGCTCACTTGGAAGACTGTCAGTCTTTTGATCTAGCTTCAGGATTTCGTACCCATCACAGAAAAACTTTTCTGTCACTTATAATTCGTCTTCTAATAGGTGCCTCCTGCAGGAGTTCCCAGCCTTTGCATCCCAGAATGTTTGAGGTGCAGATAGGAGAAAGGGTGTGATTTACAGAATCACAGAATCACTAGGTTGCACAAGACCCACAGGATCATCGAGTCCAACTCCATCAAGTTTCTGATTTTGTTTTGGTTTTGCTTTGCCAAATTTGGAATGTTTTAACAATATGGGTTGGTATATGAAGCTACTTCCTCTGTTCCACTTAAAATAAGAAATAGATTTTCTGTGTATCTGAAGACCAAACCTAGTTATGGACTTTTTCCCAATTTTCCTCTTTTCTCTTAGTGTTTGGCCCCAGTTCTTAAAACATTTGTATATTATCTGCTTGAGAGAATGTTCTTGAGGCTACAAAGGATTAGTTTCATTGCTTTTGCTGTCATATTTTGTAATATTGCTACTTAAAATCTGCATAGTAGTTCAAAATAAAACATTTCCTTTTTTATTCCTTTTTTTACCTCAAGATTACGCAGTTGGATATGACGGTTCATGAACACAGGGGTGAAATGGAACAACAAATAATTGGATTAAAGTGCAATTTAGAGAAGTCAGAGTTAGAAATTAAAGAATGCAATAAACAGGTAATTCTTACTTAAATTAAAAGCCCAGTTTCCCTGACAAGGTCCGGTCCTTGGACACCATAGCTGGCCAGGATTAATCTAGTAGCGTAAAAAACTCATTCCTGTTTGTAGGGAAGAGGGAATGGAGTACTTTACTATACCAGCAAAAATATTTTGTCAATTAAGGCTAAATATTTTGCAGTAACATACTAGAATAAAAATGAAGATGGGGTTTTTTTACTTGCTGCGCTGTAGCTCCCAAACTGCTCTTTTAATAAAGGAAAATGTTGAGAAAATAAAAACCAAATGAGAAATTGACAAGGGGATCCAAAGTCAAAGGTAATAGTGATGGTATTTGTGAGTTTTATTTAAGGTGGGGATTTTTTTTAATTGTTCTGATTTCAGTAAAGTACCTGTTCTGCTTTAATTGCATTTTCTGTTTAGATTGAGAGGCTAGAGAGGAAACTCCAGCATACTAAAGATGAGCTTCGTGAAAAAGAGTTTGAATTGCTCCAGAGAGATCAGGAAATAACTCAGCTGAAGAAAAAAAATGGAAGAAAAGAACAGAGCCTCAAAACTCATGAAAAGGTAAAATGTTCCTTGGATTCACAACAAGTTACTGGTTTTTAATGCCATTCCTGTAACTGCCTGGAAGGAATGATGCAGTTAAACTGGGGTTTCTGACCAGGATTTCTGTCCTGGTCCATTCTAGTGTTTGGGACTCGTACAGTGAGGATCTGATAACAATACAGCTGTCTGCTACTCTTAGAAGTTGTATATATCACAAATAATGAAACTGGAAACATTTTCATTTTTCTGATGAATTAAAGTAACTTCCTTTACTTAAAACAAACCAACCACTCAGATTTGATTTGTAACAATTTATAGCAAATGAATCTTTTCTGACATTTCATTGCTGAAAAGAGAAATAAAACTGTGTTAAAAATAGCAAGTGTAGTAAGAAAAAAATAGTGCTTACTTGCTAAATTAGGGATTAGTTACGGAAGACTAAATTTCGTGGCTTTTTTTGAAGTATGCATAGTAAAAAAGAAATTGCAGTAATAATCTTTCATTCATTAGCTGTAAGCTTATTATGTGCTACTTTACAGATGTCTCTGTACTCTATTTATAGCATACCTCATACAGAAAGAATAAGCATGCAGCTAAACATTATGAGCTACTTAATGATCACTTTTGTATTTACGAGTAACAGGAGCCACAATGTGATGTGTTGTTATGAAACGGACTGGTAACAGCCTCTGTGGTGCCGCAGCACTGGTGCACGTGAACGTAGCTGCTGTGTAGGATCTATTAGACCAAACATACTGTTGACCATGTTGTACTCCTGTTTGGTTTTTTTTCTATAAAAGAACTGTCCAATAAGGAGGTCCAGCACGTAAGCATGTTTTTCAGAGGGGAGAGAAACTAAACCTCTAGAAATTATCAAGAAAAAAACAAACAACCCCAAATATGCTGTATTTGGCTGCAGTTATTCCTGTACCTTTTAGAAAATACAGAATGCTTACATTAATGTTGATAAGAATTTCTTTACTTTGTACTGGTAGAACTCATAGGCTTTTTTTCCTCTTCATGCTGTTTTTACGAGCACTTGCTGAGTTGTTAGAAGCTGCAGTTGTTAGGAACTGAAACACTATGGTGCAGCTGAGTGTGAAGCCTTAACTTCATGGAGGAGCTATGTCAAAATGCAGGGCTGCTTTATACTGTACAAAGTGTTTGCAGGGATCTGTATATGAAGATTTCTTCTCAAAATATTCTGCATAGTATTTTCCTACTTAGCTGCTAGAACTTCATATATGTTGAAAAACTTGTAAATTCTGTTCATTTTGTAAGCAAATGCAATTCCCTTGCAGGAACAGTGAACAAGAATGCATTTGTTACTTAAGTCTGAGGGCAGATTCTGAGAAAGAAGCTGTGGACCTGAGGCCCAAAGCTGGTTGTCTTGGATTTATAAGATAAAACTTAATAATGAGCAGTAACATCTTGGCACAAGTGGATTTAGATGTGGTAAACTGACTGCAGAATTTTAAAGGAAGGTTCTGATGTTTTGTTTCAGGGGCAAGAATGGTGAAGGAAGGAATGCTGCCTGTTGGACAGGTGCCAGCCCAGGAATGCTGTTGCTGGCAACGGGATGGTGCATTCACAGTGGAAATTTTAACACTGCAGTTGTAAATAATGAATGTGGTGATTTGTACTGACACAAATGATAATATTTTTATTTTTCCAGCTGTTTTTAAGGTTATTGCCTTGATATAATAACGCCTGAAATAATTTTTGCGAAATAAATATTATTTTTTAAGTATCTTGAGTTACGGGAATTATTTGCAGCTGTCATATTTTCCAAGGATTTTAATCCATGTACTTGTGTTTTCACATCTAACTCCTAATTAAACAAAGCGCTGTGGTATTGCTTTATTGACAACTGGGGGAGGGGACAGTTGTTTCTTTTTTAAAACGCTGTTACATACATGTTGTCTGATTAACATTGACCTGTTTGTAAGGTGGTTTAGGACACTGATTTGATCACAGGCACTGGCATAACCTGCTTGCTTTACTCCAGTTGCAGAGGCCTTGAACTTTTTTTTCCATAAGAAAAAATACATACAAAAATTACCATTGAGTGAAATGGCGTCATAACTATGCATTCTAAAATGTGTGTATTTCCAGTTTTGCAAAAGTACCACACAGTCTAGGTAGGGCAAATGGCTAATGGCCCCAGTTTCTAACATTCTTACGTCAGAAACTGCATTTACAGTTAAATCTGAGTCTGATTAATGCGAACTTGATTTATGTGCATTGAGACATGTGACTCATACTTCAGAAGAATGAGTTAATAAAGTTATTTGATGAAAAGCAGAGGAACAGGATTGAATATATTGCAATTTGAAGATCAGGCTTAAGTTAAGTGCTGCGTGTACTAACAGTGCATCTCAGCCAGCAAACCCTCTGTTGTGTTTCAGCACTCTGCAGGTGCCTCCTTGGGTGGGAGGTGCACCTGTCACTGCTGTGCAAACACCTTCCACAGACACCTCTGTTCTGCTCTAGGTGGCTACACAAAGCCAGGCACGCATTGTGCTGCTGAGACAAGGTCAGGTACACCCATCTAAAGTATTCCTGCAATTTCAGGTTATTTATCTTGCTGTTATGAGAATGATTATATAGCAAAAAAAAAAGCGGTTTACGTGTGGAATGAAATATACTGTATGGTTTAAATCAAACTATTTGTTTTTTTACATCATAGTAAATGAAAAATGTTAGAATTAGACTGACATGAAGTATTAAACTACTTTAACTGCTAGGCAGATCAGTTTGCCTTCAGGCTACAAATCTGTGCATTAGATTTCAGACAGATTTTTTTAAAGCAAAGAAACATGCAAATGCTTCAAACCAGAATTTAAAGTGCAAAATCTAACTGATCTGTAATTACAGTTGCATCACAACGCAAGCGGAATTCGACTAATGTAGTGTTGCATAAAGCCTCGCTTGCTCCTCCTACATGCACTAAATATAGATGTGCATGAGCAGCAAAACCAATTTGCCTAATATCTCAATTGGCTAATTAGCATTTACGCTAAAACTGCGTATGTGGATGCTAACTTCTTGGGTAAACCTGTGGATCAAACCTGATAAATAAACAGAACCCCAATTACATTTTTGCTTCAATTTTAGCTGCTGTCTTGCTTGCCTGAGAAGTTAACGATTCCACTTGTTACACTGTTCAAGTTAATTTAATTGTTTTGGAAAGGAGGGACCTTTTTTTTCATGCTATCATAATTTCAGTGGAATGTTCCTGCATTTCGTGAGTTACCAGTCAGCCTAAATCTGTGCAAATACTGGAATGCGTAAGTTCATTCTTCTGAACTGCATTGCATTAATGTGGAATTATTGAATCTTGAAAAAAAATTTTCTGCGTATAATGGTATTGCAATTAACTGAATCCTGCTCAGAAAGTTAACTACTTATTAAGGGTTTCTTTTCCTGTTCCTTAGACTGGGTTATAAAGTTCACAAGAGACTGGTTTTCTTTTTGAAGGTGATATGCCTATAGTTAGCGTATGTTAAACATGTTGCACCACATTACCAGTCCCTGTGTCCCTCTGCTTAGTTTAGGTTTTATATGCAAAGTTGGTGGAATATTTTCTCCAAAACTAAAACTGAGCCAGATGTCACGTCCTGATTTTTTACACTTTTTTCAGCTTGTCTACTGGAGAATAGAAAGTGTTCAAAGGGATTTCAGTGATCACAAGGATATGGTGACGCTGGTCTCTCCACCGTCTTCCCAGCGGTTCCCCACTGCCAGCACACTTACTCTGTCTGTTCTTGGTTGGTAACTGTATGAAAAAGAAATGTGGAGTCTATCCAAACAGCTTGTCTCTTTCCAAATCCCTGTCCCATTTTTCAGTTTACGTTTTTCAGTAAGCCTATTAGGAATCATAGTAAGGCATCAGGGAAGAAATCCATTTGTCATCCTGCTGCAAAGGAACAAGGAGGATGCTGTGAGCAGAAGTCTGAACACCTTTGGCAGAGGGATCCTGCTTTAGGTGCAGTTTGCTTTCCATGGGCATGGAGGACTTCGCACTACAGGCTGACTGTAGCTGTGGCAAAGCTCCTGCCAGTAGTATGCAAATTAGCACTTCCACAAAAATCCCTGTATCTTACAGATGTCTCTTAAAAGATTATTCCAATGTTGTATTAAATACAGTCCACGTTGATAATGCAGATTATAAGCTCCTGCAGGAGCATGTGCTGCTGTTTTTATCTAGTTGGAGATTATCCCTTAATCATGCAGGGTCCAGGTGTGCATTTTCAGATGTGCTGACTCGGGGAAGCTGGATACAGCATTAAAAGCCAGTGATGTTAACTGCAGCTGCATTCAGGTTGTCCCTTCTTGGAACAAGAACTCCTGCTTGAACCACCCAGAGGAAAGAATGGCAAGAAGAAATGTCCTCATTACAGGTTGCTCATCAGGAATTGGACTGGCTTTAGCAGTAAAAATGGCAAAAGATGAACAGAAAAGATTTAAAGGTAACAATATGTCTGTAATTCATCTTTTCATAAGGATACTTTTCAAGGCAGCACGATTTTTTTCATTGATTTATCAGGTGATTTTATATTCAGTTTAGTGCCTTGTTTGTGCCAATGTCCCCCCTCCTACTGCCAAGACAGGGGACAGGATGAGAAGGAATGGCCTCAAGCTCCACCAGGGGAGGGTCAGGCTGGACATTAGGAAAAAAACTTTCACAGAAAGGGTCATTGGGCATTGGCAGAGGCTGCCCAGGGAGGGAGTTGAGTCACCTTCCCTGGAGGGGTTTAAGGGGCGGGTGGGTGGACGAGGTGCTGAGGGACATGGGTTAGAGATTGATGGGAATGGTTTGACTCGATCCAGTGAGTCTTTTTCCAACCTGGTGATTCTATGATTCTAAGAAAATACAGTACAGTGGAAATACCCTCTGCTGATAGAAAGCAGAGGATTTCTGTACTTGTGTTGAATGACTCAGTGGTGTAACTTGATACCCATTAATTAAACTTTTGGTGATAATGTTATCTTCAAATGCTGCATGTTCTTTATGAACAGCAGTTTAATTCTCCTTTTTTTCTTGAAGATTTCAGAAACAGACTCTGAGAAATCTGTGACAATAGATGTTGAAAATAAATTCTTTCTGCTTCAAGTCTTTATCTGGGTTCTGTGGCTACTGTTTAAGATACAGATGTACAAGCAATATCCTTTCATGCTTTTCGGTAAGACTTCCCCAGAAGAGGTTTTATTTCTGGTAACTTGCTCCGGTGTGTTGCAGTGTATGCCACAATGCGGAATCTGGCCAAGAAGGAGCCACTCGAGGAAGCTGCAGGCCGTAGACTGGGCAAAACCCTTGAAATTAAACAACTGGATGTCTGTGATGAGCAGTCTATTAAAACCTGTGTGAACAGTATCCCCGACAGAAGGATTGATGTCCTAGGCAAGTACAGGATGTGCATGCCATGAACACGTACCCATTTTCTATTTAACATCATCTCACGCACCCTGGAGAAGTTTAATTTAGTGTATTTTTAAATGATCAAATTAATAATAATTATTTAGTGTTTTCTGTTCAGATTCTTAAGGCTTCATGCAGATATGGGTGGATTAAATCTCACTCTGCTCTGGCAAAGTAGGAGGGAAGCTTGTTTTTCCCGTTTACAAAGGAGAAACAGAGAGGTATCTTGGGTGAGATGTTAACAGCTTTTAGTAAATCTGAGTGGAACTTCTGCCTAAATTGCCACCTTCATGTACCACATTTTCTGCCCTATCACGGAAACGCAGCCCGGTTTACCGTGAAGGCAGCAGCTCTCTGTACTAGGAAAACAATGAATAGCACTTTGGAATCAGCAAGGAAAAGAACAAATGCAAGGGAAGTAAGGGTAATTTCATTTTGTTTTGAGAACTGTACTTTACAAATCATTCAACAAGAACTGGTTTCATACTGCTTTGCTAAATATTGATACCTTAGTAAGGTGGAAATTGCTTACCCCATCAACTATTAAATCTTCTCTAATAGCTAATTACGGACCCGCCTTTATTATTTATTAAAGCTCTGCTTACTAGGCTGCTTCTGCAAACTATTATGCTCTAGTTGGACATACTATTGGTAGTACAGAATGCCAGTTCTACTGATCATTCCTCGCTTATGAACTTCCAGGGAGCAATATGTGTGTGATGTTTTAGGTTTTTTTTTTTCCCTGAAGATGTGAATGTTAACAAAGCAAAAAGCAGGCCAAAATATGGCCCGATCTGTCACCTTTTGGAATAGATTGAAGATTTCCGTTCATTCCTGGGATGGACTGTAGCTTCTCTTTTTTAATACTGAATTATAAAAATATACAAATCTTGGCTCATTTTCTCATAATCCTTTTATAATTTAAGGGAAAAGGACCAATCAGAAATAAATTAGTTAAAATGCAAACTGTCAGATAATTTAAATTGGATTGAAAGCTTACTTAAAAAAATGAAAGTGCCAAGTGTATTTGCAAAGCTTTACTGACAGAGTAACATGTTTTAATCCTTTCTTAAGGATTATTTAAGGATCGTTTAATGCTTAATGCTCATTTTACTTTCAAATGCTTTCCAGTGAAAATTAGATGTTAGTGTTAATGGGTATTTTTGCTCACTGTTGTCTTCTGTTTTGTGCAGTTAGCAATGCTGGAATGGGGCTCATCGGACCTATTGAATGTCAGACCATAGATGAGATGAAAACCGTGATGGATACCAACTTCTTTGGACTGGTTCGGCTCCTGAAGGAGATCTTGCCTGACATGAAGAGGAGAAAGAGCGGGCATATAGTTATAATAAGCAGTGTTATGGGAATACAAGGCAAAGTTCCTTGTTTTGCTTTTTGTTTATTTGAACTATTCAGAATCAAAAGCTTCCTCTTTTTGACTGAAAAAAAATGTAGGTGGTAGCATGTCTAACGATTGTGCTGTGTGATGCTGACATCCCAGCTACAGAACCAGCATTTAGGCCTGGTGGGTTCTGTGCATCTAGGTTGTGCATTTCCACACAGCTGCTCTCAAGATATTTTAACAACGAAACTGCAGTGGTTTGGGGATTTTTAGCATTTTAACTCAAACCTTGATTATTTTGTTTTCATTTTAATAAATATTGGTTTTATGATTTGGAAAACAGGGATTGGCATGGATTTCCCTTTTCCTGTTGGAAAAAGATTATAGGGACAGGCAAACATACTTGCTACACTCTGCACAGTAATAATGGAATGAAATCAAGCCACGCCTTGGACTACTGTACCACTTCTTGGTAAAGTTTCTCCTCCCATAAAGCTCCACAGAGTCTTAATTTAAGTAACAGATAACAATGCTTCTACTCTTGCGTTCATCCAGTCTGGCTGTATTTGTTTCCATTATTACAGCGGTGGTGCTGGTCTTACCTGGATTATACTGGTGTGCATGGATCCCAAGTCAACCTGCAGGAGCTGTTATTGCTAAGTGGTGTATTGAACAATAACAGCTCCTGCAGGCTGACTTAGGAGCCACCACTTAGGTGGGTTGAATCACTTGGATGCAGGTTGGATCTCTTGCACAATCAAATCTGCATTGTGTTCAGCTTCTTTGTTTATCTATAGCTTATTGAAGTCTGGCTGGTAAGTAATGCAGATGGTATTGTGTGTGCAGACACTTTCATGGTTTAGACTACAAAATATTTAATACCATTTGGAGAGATTACAGAGTGAGCCAGGAGGAGACAAAGTGTTAGTCAAGCATCCTTTGCTAGCATGAGCAGTCTTGAGAAGACAGGCCAAATATCAATATTTAGATTCAGTATACATGAGGATTTTTCTGATGTTTTCCCAGCAAGACTACAGAAATTTTGGGGACATGTGAGGTTTTTTAAAACTATAAATATGTTGAATACAATCCCATTTTCAGGATGTTTTGTTTGCACCATCAGGTATCTTATTTAATGACGTTTATGCTGCATCTAAGTTTGCTGTGGAAGGATTCTGTGAAAGTTTGGCTATACAAGCACTCAAGTTCAAACTGCAGTAAGTATTGATGGTATTTCAGATAGTTTTAAATATATTCAGAGCTAGCAAATAAATTTTTAAAGTTTGCTGCAATCGAGGAGAAACAGACCGAGGAACCCATGGAAATAGTACATCACAAAAGACAGAGATGTCCACATTGTTACTCAACATAAGCAAATGAAAATATCCAGATGCTAAAATAAACAGTTACAGGCTGTTTAGTGTTGGGTGTAAAATACAGTTTATGTAACACTTCTGAAACAGATTCTTGCATAGAACATAATAGGAATAAAGCTATGTATCAATCTATAATATTTTCTCTTAGAAAGGGTAGCAGACAGTTCACGGGTAAAAAAAGTTCATGGGCTCGTCAGAGAGAGAGAGAAGAGGGAACGAGCAAGTGGAAATCAGAGTGGAACAGAGGGTGATGATGGCAGGAGGAAAGCAAGAAGAATCTAGCATGCTACTAATGCTTGAGAGAGAGTGGTTGTGTTCACTGTCTGGAACTTTGGGGCTTGGTTTATCACATGGATGTTTGCATCTGTGCAATTCTGCTACTGTTCTTTGTCCAACAATTGTTAAATACCTGTTGCGTCTCCGTGTGCCTCAGCAGTTGGCCCTTGCGTTATGAAAGGAGGTAAACTTCTCGGGGAGGACAGCCGATAACCCATCCTTGCTTTTGGAACAGGTTGAGTTTGATTGAGCCAGGCCCGGTGATTACAGAGTTTGAAAGAAAAGTGTTTGAAGATGGAATGAAAATGGATCTTTCAGCTGCAGATAAAGAAACGGCTGAGATGTTTACTAATATTTACCTTAAAAATTACAAACAGATTTTCCAGAGCCTGGGACAGAGTGCTGAAGATGTGGCAGAGGTAACTCACTAGCAATTCTCCATCTTTTTTCTCAGTTTTGTTTCTCTTTGTAATTCACAAATGCTGGTTCATTGATTTTTTTTTTTGTGGAAGCATTAGATTTAATGTAATTCACGCATGTTAAAATAATATTTAAAAACTTGAGAATATCCCCAGGGCACAACAGGAGATACACACACACGGTTTCTGGTGCTTCCTATGGGAAGACAAACTTAGGCAAACTGAGGAAGGGACAAGGAATTCAGGGCTTGCTGCTAAGGAATTGCTGCAATCACAGCTGAAGTTTCCAAGGTCTTGATACAAAGGGCACTGTTCCGATCCTTTCCCAGTGACTGGTAAAAGAAAGGATCTACCCGCTGTGGGCATACAGGCGTAATTTGGAGGGCTCTTCAGGGTACTTAGGTGCAGGGTTTTATCACTGTGGTATAAATAAAAAGATCTAGGACTACAAATAAATAAGTATTTACAGCCTTAGATAGTTTAATGAAATTTTCTAATGAAATTCCAATAAAGCTACATGCAGGGGTTTACATACTTGTAGCACTTTGTTCTTCCACTTTCCCTCTACTTAACTGAAAACTGTTTTTTACTTAATTATTTTGGTAAAAATTCTTTAACAATTCCTTTTCTCATTCTTGGCAGCATACAATAAAGATAATTCTTGCAGAAAACCCACCCTTTCGCCACCAGACCAACACCTTGTACACGCCAATGACAACACTGAAATATGCAGATCCGAACGGAGATCTGCCCATTGACATCTTCTACAAAATGGTTTTTCATCATGACAAAATCTTCAGCGCGAGCCTGAACTTTATCAAATTGCTAAGGTGGAGAAGTAGAAAGAGTTTTGACCTGGGAAAACCGTCACAATGAGTTTCTAGAGTGCTAACTGGATCGCAGTGTGTTGCTATTCAAATGCCTTTGCTCTGTAGTTGGGAAGAGGCATTCACAACGTTTGAGTTTAGCTCCGATATTCAGCTCAACGCATTTGTCTTTTAACATTAGAATCATAGAATCATTAAAATCCTGTAACACCAGATTTATTCTGTTTAGTGTTTGCTCTTTGCAGATCTGTTTTCAGGGGAACAGGGACTGATCCTTGTGTTCAACATCGAGTATGTAAATTATTTAGATGCTAGATATAAAAATAATATTTTTACATACAAGACTGTACTAGGATGGGTGCCATAACCCTCAGACACCGCAGCAGTCTCAGTTCTGTTCAGCGGTAATTTAAGAGAAAGTCTTGCCCGTCCTCAGGTACCGACAGCGGTTATTGTCCCTGTAACTGTTCGCGTTATCCGAAAGCTTCCGTTAATCGCGGCCGGTTCGGCTTTTTGCACACAGTGGATGATGTTTTACGAGCATCTTAAAGTAAAATCTCTTTCCAAACGGCGCGGGTTTCAAGCGCTTCCCTTGCCCTGGCAGAGGCCCCGGCGCCGCGGGGCGGAGCCGAGCGGGCCCGGCCCGAATCTCCGTGGAGATGGACCCGCCCGCTGGCCCAGGGCCACCGAGCCCCGGACTCCTCGCGCCCCCTCGACCCTCCCGCCGGCCCAGGGCCGCCTGCCCAACTCCCGGCGTCCCGCCCGCCTCCCGCCTCTCCTCTCGCCGGCCCCGCCCCTCCGCCCGACTGCCCCGCCCCTCCTCCTGCCGCCCCAGCCCCGCCCATACTCTCCGCACGTGGTGCCATCTTGCGAGTGGGCGGGATCGTCGGGCGGAAGTGGCGCCCCGACTTCCGGCGGAAGTGACGCCCCGGCAGGCCGAGCCCGTTGTGGCAGCACTTCCGCCTCGCGGTCGTTCTCAGCACCGCCGCCGGGCCGAGCCGAGCCGAGTCGCGCCGCACGGGTGTGCTCCGGCGGCTCCTCTTCCCCCAGGCCGCTCGTAAGGCGGCGAAGGCGGCGCCCAGAGAATGCTGCGAGGCCGGCACCGGCAGCTGCAGCGGCCGAGGCAGCCCTGAGTCTCGCGCACCGCTCGCCGGCACCGGCGGCTCCGCCTCCCCCGCGGCCGGGTCCCCTCTGGTCCAGCACCGCCCACCGGCGCCGCTCACCGCTCGGCCGGGCCCCCCGGCCGGGTCCCCGCTCGGCTGCCCCCGCGCTGGAGCCCCGGGCCCGAGCTGAGCGGAGCCCCTGAGCGCGGGAGCCAAGCGGCGGCCAGGATGGCTTCGTCGTCAGGTAACGACGACGACCTGACCATCCCCCGCGCTGCCATCAACAAGATGATCAAGGAGACGCTGCCTAATGTTCGCGTGGCCAACGACGCGCGGGAGTTGGTGGTGAACTGCTGCACCGAGTTCATCCACCTCATCTCCTCCGAGGCCAATGAGATCTGCAACAAGTCGGAGAAGAAGACCATTTCCCCGGAGCACGTCATACAAGGTGGGTTCAAGCTGCGCCACGGCGAGCCCTTCCCCGGGGCTGCCTGTCTGCGGGACCTTCGAGGGTCCAGAGGAAGAGCTTGTGCTGTCCCGTCAGTGCCGGTGCAGGAGGTGGATGCCTGTGTGTCTGCTGGATGTGCTCGGCACCTGCGCTCGTGTCGGGGCTCGGAGGTGGCTATGGTGTGAGTGAAGCTGCCGAATCCGGCCATCTGTTTTGTACCTGTGAAACCAGGTCTGTGGTTTGGAGTGCTTACGCGGGCTTCTTCTATGACGCACTTGAAGGTCCTGAACTTGTTAAATATTTTTCGAACTGGAGACTGAAAAAAGATGTATGATTTGGTCTTTGGGGCTCAGGCTTTAACCCAGTGTTATTCTGTCCAGATCCTATAAAGCGTAAAGTGTTCCTGTAGGGCTGGCCTTGGAGTTTGGTTGTTTAAGTATCTGTATCTGCCACACAGAGTGTTTAAACATGCCCTGGGCCTTTGATTCTTTCTGGATTGTTGACTCCCAATTACTCTTGCTTGAATAAATGGTCAGTTCTCTGCCTCTTATTTGCTTTTCTTTAAGTTCTGCCACGAAGAGGGATTTTCCTTGCTTTATTGCTAAGACTGCAACAGGCTCCTTTCCTTAGGAATTAATCACTTTGTTGCTTAAGCAAAGGTTGTCAATACCAGCACAGACAAATTGATAGCAGTAATAGTGGGTGAGCACTTTATTCTGCTGCCTGGCAGAGCTATTAACAGCAGCATTTGCTGTAGAGCTATTTTCAGGGCTGTGATGGTATTGAGTTAGTTTTTAAATTTTTTTTTTAATGATTCTCTGAAAGAAAAATTTGATTCCTTTATATTGCATCAGCTTTCTTACTAAAAGATTTTCAAGTATTTCACTGGATTATGATCAGCACAAGAAAATATGTCACTTAAAGTATGAACTTTAATATTAAGTAAAATACATAGAGTGTGAAAATTTAGCAAAGCACCAGTCATGGAAATTCAGGATGTAGAAAAGAAAACTTGTGCTTGCATGTGGAAGCATAATGTAGGGATGATCCTTCGAAATACATGGGTGGTTTCTTCAAGTGACCACCAAAACATCTGAGTTCAATCCTTAACAAAGGAACAGATGTGACAACAGAGGTTAAAGACAATAAATAATTAATGTATGAAAGTATTGTTTTGCCCAGTAGTGTGGTCCGTAGATAAGATTTCGCCTACTGCTGCCCTAGGATTAATCTGGAATTTTGGAAAACAAATTGAAACCCGAATCTGTGTGTGTGTGTGTACCCAGAGATGTGTGTGCCTGTTGTCAGCAGGTGGTCCCCAACCAAGTGTTTTATTGGGTTCTAGTCTTTGTGTTACCAGATTCTAGAGTTAGGTACAGTTGCTTTTTAAATTAGATATGTACTTTTTAGTTAAATTTTGCTAAGGAAAATGTTAGGGATTTATCAATTTTTGTAATGCTCCAGAGATGGAAGGAGTTGTTTCTGGGGAGGTGTTTGTACTGTCAGCGTCTTCCAGGTGCTGGTCAGTGGGCAGATGTCCCCTCTATCAGGTGTGAGGGTTTGGATCACTAATGTTGGAAACTGTGGTTATATGTATATAGGTACAAGATTTTAGCACATCCATCTATCTTTGTACTTTCCAGGTACTGACTGTGTCAGTTGCCTCTTCATGTAGCTCCATGGAAGCGATGCTAACAGATTCAGTAATTGAAATATGTTTGAAATCCAGATTTCCTTTTAAATGCTTAAACCAGTTCATTTAGAAGTAAAATAAGGCTCACGGCCATTGCATCACACCTGACCAAGTCTAAACAGGCTGCTACCAAGAGGAATCTTGTACCCTCCCTAGTGTTGGATCTACCAAGTGCTGATCCAACTGACCCTTTTGCTTTTTGGGAATACAGGGAGGAGTGCAGTGTTCTGCCAGGCGAATTTGCTGCCTTGACAGTTGCTGTAAAGTGAAGGTGTTGGAAGCAAGGAACAGGAAGGGCATGTTCTGGAGGGAGGAAAAGTGCCCTGGAGGCGACACCCTGCTGTTGGGCTCTGCCAGTGGGAACGTGCAACTGCATTTCCTCACTGCACTTTGGATACTGGGCAGCAGTGGGGCTCAGGACACGCTCTCTTCGCTGCACTGTTGCAATGGCTGCATTGGCTACCTGTGGAGCTGGAATCCCTTTCCCCTTTCACTGTGCTGTGCTTCAGCAGATGAAGTCCCTGTTATGTTTCATGGTGTGGTCTGGCACAGTGCTGTCAGCAGCACAGGCAGAGGAAAGAAGGAGGCTTCCTGCATCCCGTGAGATCTGGTTTGGTTGATGTGCTCAGACTGTGCTAAGCCCTTGCTGCTAGCAATAGAGCACAAATTGGCTTCCCTGGAGAGTACTCAAAGGCATCAAGGCTGCATAACGGTCCTAAGTGGAGATGGTCTCTGTGTTTATCATGAATCTCAGCATTAGGAACACAGTTGTGAGTTAGAGACTTTTAATAAGGAAATGGACATCCTTCCAGTCTGGAACAGAAAATAGCCTCATTCAATAGCTGTGCACAGTGGGGCTAGGCAGGCTTTTTACAAGAAATCAAACTTCTGTTGAATTCTGAACATGCTGAGATGTTTAATTGCCATTTTAATCAAGTTGATTACTGTCATTGCTTTTTCTGGATTTTTTTCTTAGTGTGCTGTATTCAACACAATTGTGAGTTCTTTCCATTATTTCCTTGTAAGGGCTGTTTAAAATTTCTATTGCTGTTGACTTCAGGTTGGGCAGTGTTTATGCTCTGGTGCAGCAGATTGCCAACCCCAATCACTGTGAACATTCTTTTGCTGAACACTGATGTATTGGCTGTGACAGTTTGTCATAGTGATGTCAGGCTTGTAAAGTCCTTAACATTTCATACTCAGGTTAAAAAAGAAAATTTAGGTACCCAGTTCTGGACAGCAACACCTGTGGAATTGTCTTCTGTCTGCTGAGGGCGGATGAAGGGAGTTTCTGAAAGGTTTTGGTAATTTTCATAGAAACTGTAGACTAATTAAAAGAAGCGTTTCCAGTGTCTGTGTGTGGGCTGAGGCTGAACTGGCAGGCTTTCTCTGAAGGAATTTGGTTATCTCTAAATCTTCGTCTGTTAATTTTCTTTTTCTTAAGGGATAGTTACTCTCTAAATTCACCTGCCACATGTTGTCTGTTAGTCCTGCACAGCTACAGCCGCCTGTGCATCAGTGCCGTTGGGCTGTTGTGTAGGTATGCCATACAATGGCACGCTGCCTTTATTGTGGTTGGGAAAAAGTTGCTTACAAAATTAATATTAGAATGTAAACCTTGTTAGTGTAACTGAGAGCTTGCTCATAACAGGTTGGTCGTGTTTGCCGTTGTGCAGGTGTTTTAGTGCTATTTTTTAAGCAGCTTGTGACATAGTATTTACCTTCCTTTTATTTCAACCCAAAACTAACCATCACTCTGTAAGGAAAACTGATGTGTGTCTGTAGCTGGAAATCAACTGCATCTTCTTTTAAACTGAGACAAGTTTCTAGTGTGACCAGTGTTAATGTCTTATTTGCAGATCATTCTGTGATAGGTTCCACTTTGGGGGATGTGTGAGGAGATGAACCTGAGCAAACTGAATCGGGAAAGGGTCCCTCTTGTCACATCCTACCTGGGGTCTTATAATCCTTCTGGTTACATCTGCAGTCTCTAAAAAAACATTGTTGCAAGATACAGCTGCATTTCAGATTTGTCTGGGCAGATAGAAGTGCAGGAGTTTCACGTCTGAATGCATTTAATGTAGAGATACAGGGTTTCTGTTGGGAAATAAAACAATAAAGGGCTCATGCATAATTTTATGTTACATTATATGTGTGAACTGTGCATTTTTAACTTCTTGACACTTGAAACATAAATTTAGATAGAGAAAAATGCTAAAATTTGTGCATCTAAGGTAATATTAACTACTTTTGTCTTAAGGAAAGGTGTGTGATCATTTTGCATACATCCCTTTTGCTCCAGGTTGCTGATGTACCTTCTGCTGAAAACTTGCAACCAGATTGGAAAGACAGGATCCCAAAGACATCAAAGGCAAACAATTCAGATAGGAAGGACTTCTTAGTTATGTGAATTCTGCTTGATTCAGATATGTGGAAGATGAGAGAAAGGCATTACTCTGCAGGAGACTTCTGTCTCTAGCAAAGTGTATCTGAAAGCCCCGAATCCTCTGCAGGTGCAGACTCCTTTAGTTGTACTTGACTAACCTTATTTTTGATAGCTTGAAAACACACGTTCTTACATTGGCATTGGAGAAGAGACAGGGAAAATAGCTATCAGGCCTTCTTATCAATACAATTTCATCATCAGATGATTGAAAAGTCGAAGTTTGTACTTCTTTTTTTAATCTTTAAACAAATTGGTATCTATTATCAAAGTACGTGTTTTCTCTCTTTTTCTAGCACTAGAAAGTTTGGGGTTTGGCTCCTACATCAGTGAAGTGAAAGAAGTCTTACAAGAATGCAAAACAGTAGCACTAAAGAGAAGAAAGGCCAGTTCACGCTTGGAGAACCTTGGCATTCCAGAAGAAGAGCTTCTACGGCAGCAACAGGAATTATTTGCAAAAGTAAGTGAAGCAGTACTTGTACTGATGAGGTTGGAATAATTAATGCTGTAGATCTAGTGCCACTAAAACCACGTGGGCACCTCAAGAAGTATCCCCTTCGTTGTGTGCTGCTGTGGCACTCTCGGCCATTGATCTTGGCCTGTTTGGATTAGGGAAAATCAGGTCAACAAGTGAGGTGCTACTGCTTGTGACTTCTTATGTTAGATGGGATTCTGTGTACAAACACATTTTATACTGTGGCATTAAAAAGGCTGGGGGGTTGCTGCTACTGAGACTTGTTCGTTCTACCATAGAGAATACGTTAAGAATTATTTGGCTGATGGAGTTAAAAAACAACAGCTGGTGTTCTAGGAAATAACCTGGTTTGATGCATTAAAATGTTAAAATATCTTTTCTGTTTCTGGCCATCTGTGTACAAATGTTATTTCTTAGTCTTTGAAAGAAGCATTTAATTATGCAAAATTTCTAATTCATTCTTTTTAGTCTTCCTTTACTTTTAGCAAGACTCTAATTGAGTGAATTAATGTATAATTTTTTTTTAATGGGCAATTCAGGCATAGGAAGAGCATTTGTCTTTGAATGCTGTGCTTGTCTGCACAAACACACACATGGTCTCCTTCAGCCCAGTCTTCTCCTTTGCCAGCTTTCCTGAGTAGCTTGTGAACATCTCCAAGTTTAAATGGCAAAAGACCAATTTTATTTATCTCTCTCTACTATTCTCTTAGTTTGGGAAGAAGACCACTGTCTAAACTAAGTCATGTGTAAGTTATCTTGGATTTCTCTTTCCTCATACACAAGGCATGAGTCTTACTTTCTCAATTTGCTTACTTTCATTTTCTCTGGTGAAAATGCTTTTTCGGTTCTGTATTATCAGTCTGATTACTGCGACCTTTTCTTCCCTTCACTATCCTTGTTTCTTTCTGAAGAGATTAAGAAACAGTGTCTTTCATATTACAACATACCAAATATTTGAATCTGCCTTTAAATGCCTTAATTTAAAATGTCAGGATACCATGTAGCTGTCATCAGAATGCAGTGAGCTAGTTTTGATGTATTCACATGTGCCTGACTTTGGTTTGACTGTACAAACATGGGAAACAGCAGTAGGAGTGCTTTGGGATTAAGGGTGAGATTTACAAATGAGAGTCAGATTGATGCCTGGTTTTTACTCATTTTGTTCAAATAACTTAGCATGGTGTACAGGATAGAGAAGCAGCAAAGATAAGCTGTGTTCAGAGAGTGCTAGCTCCAGAACAGCATTTAAAATAAAAAGCAATGAAACCTTGCCACGGTGTGTCAGCCACACTTCAGCTAAGGGATGGCCTTGGGAGATATGGTCCTTCTTAATTCTGTTGCACAGAATACAGTGACTTGCCACAACCTGGAGCTAGCATCCACTTAGGATATGCTGGTGTGAGCTTCAGAGTCTTTGATGTATGACCCATGCCCATACTAAAATGATCTGAGGGCTGGAGCACTTTCCATGTGAGGCCAGGCTGAGAGAGTTTGTCTTGTTCAGCCTGAAGAAGGAAAGGCTCAGAGGAGACCTGATAGTGACCCTACAGTACCTGAAAGGGGCCTACAAGAAAGGGAGAGGGACTATTCATAAAAGCTTGCAGTGATAGGATGAGGGGGCGTGGATATAAACTGGAGAGGGGCAGATTTAGGCTAGACATTAGGAAGAATTTCCTCACCATGAGAGTGGTGAGACACTGGAACAGGTTGCGCAGGGAAGCTGAGGCTGCCCCATCCCTGGAGGGGTTCAAGGCCAGGTTGGACGGGCCTTGGGCAGCCTGATCCAGTGTGAGGTGTCCCTGCCCTTCTCAGGGTGTTGGAACTAGGTGATCTTTAAGGTCCCTTCCAACCCCAGCTATTCTATGATTCTATGAAATATTTGAAGCCATTCTACTTTTTCTGTGCAAGGTGAAGTCCTTAACAGACCTGGGGTTTTTTTTGTTTTGTTTCGTTTTGGATTTTTTTGAGGCTGTTTCAAAAAGGCTTATTTGTACAACAAATGAGTTAAATTTACCAGATGCTTATAAAACTGCTTAGTCAGTACAACTCAGTGGATTTTTTTTTTTCTTCTTTTTCCCCCTTTTTGAAGTGGCTCAATGATATTATAAACACAGCAGCAAGGGTAGGCACTGAGAGAACAGTCCATCTGATGGGAAATGCTAAGCCCCTGGTTCCTGGTGTGGGCATGTGCATCCCTCATTGAGCATAGAGGGACATTGATTGGAGCAGGGGCAGCAGGGACCTCAGTTGTTATTGTAGGAGTAATCATATTTGTGCCTCTCCTGTCTGCAGATGCTGCTGTCCCCCTTTCCTAGAGATTTTACAATGTCTTGAATTGTTTTCCAACTCTTGTAACTTCACCACTGCTTAAAGTTTGAAGCACTGAAAAGTCTTCACTGGATTTTTAACGATGTAAAAGTGTTACTAGAACAGATTGAGGAAATGTGAAATATTGTAATGGAAGAGCCACAGTTTTTCACTTTGCTAAGTAGATTAACCAGTTTTGGTTGTCTTTAAAAGTATCATCTTTTGGCATCTTGAAGTTTGTAAAACTGTTAAAATTTGATGTTTTGGGAAAAAATAGGAAAAGTCAATGACAGCAATAGGATTAGGAGGGAAACCATTATAATCTTAGTGATGACTTGTAGAAGTAGAGAAGTAGAGACTCAAGACTTCTAATTTTAAGAACTTTTTCGTAATGTTCACAGAAAATACACATTGAAGTTTTAACTTTAACACAACTGACTAGTACGCTGCTGAAATCAACATCAAAACAAATGAAAACTTTGAACAGAGAAATGAAAGGTCACCAATTGAACTGTTTGAAATGTGTAAGAACATCTTGTTCTTTGCGGTGAAGGGCTGTACCTTTCTGTAGCAAAGCTGTCCTCCACCTGCACACCCAGATCTAGGAAGCGCTGACACGGCTCTGTCTTCCAAAGATTGCTTAGCACAGTGAGATAATGGCTTTCTTTGGTTCTGTAATGATGTGTGTCTTTGATTTCATAATTGCAAATTTTAGCATTTGTAATCAACAAAGTAGGGCTGTTCTCATCTCTGAATTGTGATTAAGTGTTAAGATCCCTTGAACTAAAGTCTAAAATTTCCATTGATTTCCCTCACTTAATCTTTCCATTAGAAAGTGGTTCAGCACAATCCTTACAATGGAACTGAAGTACAGTAGCTCCTGCCTCTCCCTTTCTGTAACTGTAAATCCTCCAGGTGGTGGCCTGTGGAGAAGAAGAGAGAATGTAGCTAAACATCTGGGTACAAATAACTGAGGAACTTCTGGATGTGTTTTTGTATGTACGGTTAGTAAAAATGATACAAAAAGAATCTGCGGATGCAGATAAAACTGTGTTTAACAATAAGGTGCTCTAGGGATTCTTCACAAGTGATGTACGGCTTTAACAACTGAATTCCTGTCTTCAGGCTAGACAGCAGCAAGCAGAACTAGCGCAGCAGGAATGGCTACAGATGCAGCAAGCAGCTCAACAGGCACAGCTTGCTGCGGCTTCGGCCAGCGCATCCAACCAGGCAGGATCCTCTCAGGATGAAGATGATGAAGATGATATTTGAAATTCACCAGCTGAGCTTGTCTGTAAGAAATACTTTTCCTGCACAATGAAAACAGTGAAATGAATGCTTAACTGTAAGTTCGTATGCATCATGGACTGGCAATTGGTATTCTAAGGGTGTCTGCTGTTGTGTGCTGTACATGTATAAACTGTCTTTTTTTTGAACTCTTGAAGATTTAAGGTTCAGTATCATATCAACTTTGGATTTTTAATGGTGTATATGGAAATTTTAGATAGCAGTGCGTCATTTATTTGATCAATAAACAGTGTTACAATGAACGAGTTTATAAAATACAGTGAGATTTATACAAAAAGCTCTAAATCCACATTTGCATTTCTTCCCTTTTAACTAAACTATAAAATCTTAGAATTTTTAATTGCTTTTTGAGGGAGTGGTACAGTAGTTGTAATCTGTTAATGGAAAAACAGCAGAGTCGAGTCTGAATTCTTACTTCTTTTAAAATGAGGATGTATATGGCAATAAATATTATATACGCTAAAATACCACACTTGTTAAAATTGAAAATGATACATTTTCACCAAGCTAGTAAAAGGAATGTTTAATAGGAGTTGTACAAAATCAGTCATGTTTTGTATAGGGGTGAAACAAATAAACCCATGGTTTTATTATGGCATCCTTTGAGAGTCCTAACCGAATATTTCATTGCAAAGACTGCCTGGTGTGAAGAACTAACTCTTCTGCTGTTTCACTCCAGTTTAACGTTAGCAGTTGTTGATGGTATTTCGTAGTCCAGACTTATTCATACTGTTGAAATATAAAGCTGGAACTTGAGGAAACAGGATTGTTTTAGTTCCACTGACATAACTGGGAATGATTTAAGTATTCAAGCCTCAGAAGGCAAAAGCTGAAGCTAAGAGCATGCTTGTCATAAAGAGGGAATTTATTTAACCTTGATTAGTCATTGTTGTCAGCATAACGCTAACATTCTCCAGACTAGATTGCCACTGGATTACTGAGAAACCTTTCTTCATTCAGATGGGTTTGTAGGTAAGTCCAGTTTTTTTGTAAACTGTTCTCTGAGGGTGAACAGCAATACGCAGAACAGAGAAAACGTAGTAGTCCTTTTGGTAGTTGATTTCGAAATTCTGTTGATTAATGGATGAGCAGCTGTTCTTTGTGTTGGAAAAAAGCACAGTAGTGTCCATTGCTAAGTTTTAATGTGTTACTTGAAGTAATACTGGCATATCTACTGGTACACTAATCTGAGCAGACTAGAAAAGCCACTTGTGTGCTGCTGTAGGTGATCCCATAGCTCTCTAACAATGGGGATTGTTTTATTAACTGATATCCTCAACAAGTTGTTTGGCTCAAATTCTTGAGGATGCAAAAAAAATGGAGTGCCCATTTTTACACAGAGTTCTGAACAAGGTGAAATTGGCGTGTATTCAGATCTCGGTCACACAGTGACATTTGATTTAAATTCAAGATACATTAAGCTGCATATTGAATAAGTGTGAACGCTTCCTTAGATACATTGGTGCAGTGAAAACTCAGAAAAGTATTTGTTTGAATGTTTACATTTAAAAAAGAAAAACAAAACAAAACCCCTTTTATGGATCCTATATGAAATATGTTAGGCAAGGTTTGACCAAGGAAGTGGTTTTCTGTAAAGGTTGAAGTACCAAAGGTAGAAAATCTAGTCTAGTGATTCAATGTTAATGTGCAGTGTTGGCTTTTCTAATTTGTACTGTAACACCTTCACACTTTCTATTTTAAATTAGTCTTTTTCTTTTAAATAGTATTAGGCGTATTTTTCACACCTTTCTTTTCTGATGCAGAATTCAGGTATACATTTTACTGCATCTGGTATGTTTGGTGTAATATGTTTGGAACCTTGTGACCTTTCTTTTGGACCTTCTTGTGCTTTTTCATATGCTGTATTCTTCAAGCAATAAAATTCTGAAGTGTTTTTATAAAATTGCTTTTATATTTAATGAATAGTCTGTCTTCTTCATTGCATTTATAACGAAGAAAGTTGACTGCTGTTATTTTGATCCACTGAACGTCTCTTGTGACCAAAGTCTTCCCAACCTGAGTGCTGTTGGATGGCATTGCTATTCACTGGGGTTGTGAATGCTTGCAGACAGTGTTTCTTGGCTTGACCTGCTCTCTTTTCTCCTGAGAACGACATTTTCTGTGTATGCATTTTTATAACCTGACCTTCTTACCTTGAAAAGCTGGACAAACCCCCTTGTAGATCAGGTGGAACCTACTGAGATACTTCAAGTTTAACGAAACGAGAGACCACAGGCAGTGGAAATGAGTATGTGTGTTAATCTCCTGTCACTTAGGTGGTCTTGCTTACTTACTCAGCCATTCTGCCTCAAGTACAAAGAGTAAACTCTGGCAGTTGCAGGGGGAGAATCTACACTGATCTTTCAGCCAACGTAAGAATTGTGTATTACTTTCTTGTGCTTCCATGTGCTGACTGTTCAGTGAGGACAAGAGATTTCTGAGTTTGTGCTGCTGCTGATTTTTTGGTACACGAGGTGATACATGGAGAGTAAAGTTTGTGTTCTTCCTTTGTCTCAGAAGAAACATGTAAGGATGTGTCCATTTCATAAATACTGAGTTGATGAGATTATCTGTGGGTTTTCCACAGCTATTCTGACAGTCTGAGTGCTTTCACTAAGTGACTTTCTTGCAAAACTTTTATTTTCTGTTACTTCAATAAAGTGTCTGTCTGCATGACATTGTGGATAATGAATATAGTTGTATTTACTGCACTGAGATACTTTTAAAATAAGCGTTTGAAGGATTCTGAACATCAAATATTTAAAAGATACTTGAATTTCACTACTTAAATGTGGCTAGTTGAATCTGGTATTGAAACACTGGGAAGAATTTTCTGCAGGAATGGAAAGCCACATTGATAAATGGTGCTCTTCAGGTTTTGTAAAAGCACTCCATTAGGGACGACTCTAACAATGCCTGTGGTGATCTTTCTGTAATTTTGAAATGGCACAAAGTAGGCAAATGATTGTTGTGGAAGGGCAAAACCCTTACTCTGAAATGTACACTTTGTGTTAGCCTCCCAGTACTGCACTGCGATTTTGGGTAAACCCTGCACAAACTGGTGTGGAAGGAGGAGTGCAAGACAAAGGGTTAAGAATGCTGTAGTTAAATTTACTTTTTGACATTGCACTGCTAATCTGTTTAAGATGAAAACATTTTATTTTGCAGCTTAGATATCAGAAGCACATGAGTGGGCTGCTGGCCAATGGCAAGATGGATTTTGCTTACAGATGAATGAGACCTTCTTGCTCTTTGATCCCTTAGACTTGCTAGGAGTCTACTCAGTGAGTATGCCAGGTATAGCCCTGTGATGAAAAGAGGTGTCCGTGAGGCTTAGTGCAGGCCTCGTAAGGTTTGGTGGCAGTCAGGAATGACGGGTTCCATTATGAAAGATATTTGTGCTTAGTGTGAATTTTTTTTTGTGATTGAAATGAGTGGTTTTGATTCCATGCAAACATAGTTACAGAAATTAGTAATTTTGAAAATATAATAGTGGCATTGGAAGTAGTTATCCCAGTTCTTTGGTATGTGAGGCAACAGGTACAATAGAGCTGTGCATTCCTGGAAAAAAAACCAGAACCAGTGAATGCCTGAATTGGAGGCAGTTCTTTTCCGTGGTACTGTGCTAGAGGGCAACTGAGACGATACCTGGGGAGCAGAGGTTTTGCAGCAGAATGACAGGATTATGAATCCAGTTGGGTACACCAGATCCCACGCATCAGTCATTCATGCTCTTACATCCCATAAAGATGCATGGGTGAACCTAGCATAAGCTTGAACAGCCTAGGGTAGAAATACGTAGCAGAAGATGCTCCTATTAATGCTGGAGAAGGGGACATTAAATTTTAATTCTTTGTGGGCATGACTTAATCTCATGTTAATTACAGGAATACAGCATGAAGATGTCTATCCCACAGCATTCAAGAAAGGAGGTACTACACTGTATGTATATGGGGTGAAGGTTTATAAGAGGCATATTGAATTCTATGAAGATTACATTTAATAAGGCTGAACGTTCACGTGGTTAATTTTTGTAATACTTCAGGGATGCTTTTTATGTTGTTTCAAAAGAAGTCATGGCTATTAAACCAGAAGCACTGATCTCTGCTTTCCTTTGTGTCAAAGGCAGGAGAGTCACCATAGCGAGGTCTGGACTTGACTTCTCCCATTCCCCTCTGCTCCCACACAGGATAATTGATTCTGTTGGAGCGGTGGTGTTGTGTGATGGAACTCTGAATGGTTTCCATGCTCATCTCAGTAGGAATTAGCCCAGGTTTTGTATTAGTTCAATACTGTTATTAGTCAGTAATTATAACTTTTGTATCTTCAAAGTGTTGTACAAGCATTAATTAGGCATTGGCAGTGTTACGCTGCCCAGTGTAATGATGCTGGTGTCTGAACCGTTTATGCTGTGCTTTGAAGTTAACACTTCACGTGCTGCAGCGCTGAAAGGTGATGTGCTGTGTAGAGAAGGAAGATGTTATCTTCATGGCAGACTTCATGGAAGAGTGACTCATCTTGAGAGCAAGTCTCTGGGGAAACAGGCAGACTTGTTATAAAAATCACTGTCCAAGATGAAAGCATTTGTTTGCAATAGCACAGAGCCGGGAATTGCTGGCTGTGGGCCAGGACTGGGTTTCATTAATGTGGTCTTGAGGCTTCATTCTGTCACCTACTGAATGAAAAAACACAGCTCTGAATTAGAAACCAGATTCAATATTGTTTCTGTTTCAGGTACAGCTCCTCCATTAGATAGTAGTGTGACCTGTGGAAGAGACAGTGTTAGTAATGCAAAAAGTCTGAAAGGCTGCACCATCATAGCCTGCAGTAAAGGAGACTTCACATCTAAAAATGTTAGAAAAACCTGTACGGTGAAGGAGGGATATGAGCAACAAAGGTATTTTTTCTTCCTACTGTAATATGAACAATGAACTGCTGCAGCTTGTTGGGCATGGATAACTATTTTGCAGGCACATAAAATAAAAAAACTTATTTAAGGAGCAACTGTCTATATTTATATGCACTTGGATCCATCGTCCATGTGTTGTGTTCTGTGCCTACGGAAATTTAACTCTCTGGGATTGCCGATTAAGTTGTATGCAGATAAAATCAGTACCCTTCATTTATGAATAACTTCTTGTTTTCAATATGTTCTAATGTTTTGTAACATGAAAACACTGGAAGCAATCGTGTTTTCATTCCTATAGAAATTTTACAGCTTTTGAGAAGCTTACAGAATTGTTTTTAAACATACAATTCTAAATAAAATTTAAAGAAAACTGAAGCTTTGAAAGCAAATGAAATTAGTTTGTCTCAATATATTGTATTGTTAAGATGAAATGGGCCATTTTTTGAGTGTGGAAAAGGTATTCTGTCTGCAGGATGTGAAAACACATGGCTAAGCTGTCTGTCACTGCTGTTGGTGAGTTATCTTTTCCAAAGTGTGGAAATAAATGTTGGTTTACCTCGTTTAAAAGTGTTAGTTGGTGTTCTGAGGCAAAATCATCCCTCAGACTCTTTTCTCAGGAAAATGAACTGGCTTCCCTCCATAGATGAAAGGTATCCAGGGCTTCTATCACACAGTCCTGCGGGAAGAACAGCAGTAGCAGACAGGCCTGGAGGGAGAGGGCATTTCATCTGCTGCCTTAACTGATTCTGTTTTTTTTTTTTCTTTAACGATGTGAAAAAGGGATTGGGAACTGAACATTGCCCTTAAATGAGATCTGTGGTATGGAGTGTGTTGTAATGGCACATTTTACAAGTTCCTTCTGTATGAACACAGAATAAAGTTTCTGAATGCTGATGTATATTTTTCATATGTATCCATTAGATATATTTCTGTGACCTGCCCCAGTGGTGTGTATGTTCCCACACAGAGGGGCACGTTAATCCTCACATTGAGTCAGTTTTTTAAGTTGGTGCTGAAAATGGTGCTGCTTTTTAAGTGTGGGGGAAATAAAAAGGGGAGAGGGACGTAGGAATTAGTGACCTATTTTTGTGGGCTCGCTATTCCAGACACAAAGGTAGCAGCAACACAACTCAGCCTTCATGTTCTGTGTACTTAATTTTCAAAAGTTCATCAGCTGAGGAGATCTGGGCATAAGGAGAGCACCTGTGGCAGTGGTAGATCCAAAGGGAAAATTCCTCACTACTGGAAGGTGAGTGTGTTAGGGAGGGAAGAGAACTGTGAAGAAATCATGTATTCTTTCCTTTGCATCCCACCTTGCCTTAAAGGGAAGAACAAGCAAAGACAAAGGGGTGTGGAGGGAAGGCTCTTACTGGGATTCAGCTGGCTGCCTGTGAGATTTGATCTGCTTTTTTTTAAGTCCAAAGAGCAGGTGTTGGTCTTTATATTTAATTAAATAGAAAAAAGTAATGCCACAAAAATATAACTCCTGAAACAAGGGATTGATTTATTACTGGTTTTGTTTCTTTGGGATTACTTGAAAGTTCGTCTCTGATCAGAATCTCACTTGGAACAAATACAAATGATAAATGGAGCTATCTTTATTCATGCAAGAGGGAGACAGAAAGGCAATGGATTTGCTTAGTGGGATATATATTTTATATATAGAGCACTCTGTGTTCTTGTTCCTGTTGTTGATTTGTTTGCTGATTCCTGTTCTCTTGAAGTGATTAATAGTGAGAGGGAGAGAGTTTTATTTGGTCAGTGAATTACTTGAGTTTCCTTCCACATTGTGATCCTTTGATATTTAATGCACCAGCTAAATACAGTGGTGTCCAATGTGGACATCTGCTTTCTTATGAGAAATGGAGGAACCACCATGATTTCAAGTGAGAAGGGAGCGAAATGTGAAACTAAACCAGTGACCACTGGAATGAAATCCTTTAAAGGCAAAGAGTCAAGACCCGCAGCGGTGTGGAAGGTAGGACAATCAAGAGATCGCAGGCCTTCTCCATTTCAAATTAACATTCCACATGCTTTATTCAATGACACAGGATAGTGACCTTCCAGTACCTGAAAGGAGCCTACGAGAAAGCTGGAGAGGGTCTATTCATAAAGGCTTGTGGTGATAGGACAAGGGGAAATGGGTGTAAACCAGAGAGGGGCAGATTTAGATCAGACATCAGGAAGAATTTCTTCACCATGAGAGTGGTGAGACACTGGAACAGGATACCAGGGGAGGTTGTGGATGCCCCATCCCTGGAGATTTTTAAGGCCAGGTTGGATGGGGCTTGGGTAACCTGATAGAGTGGGATGTCCCCGCCCATGGCAGGGGAGGTTGGAACTAGATGATCTTAAGGTCTTCAAACCCAAACTATTCTAGGATTCTGGGATCGGGTTAATACCAAGTTGGTGTTCTGTTATCCTCGCTCGCCAGCAGGTGGTTGTCAAGAGCAGGGAATGTGTTTCAGCTGGACGTGCTGGAACTGTAAATCTTGTTTATAGTCGATGGTAACAATACATGGAGTAGTTTTAAATTAAAATTCCTCTAATGAATTTATACAGTAACGCAGGATACTGATTATGTTCAAACTTTACTGCAAATTTTGCACAGCTGCTGATATGTTTGTGTTCCTGATCATAATTCGGATGATAGCAAAATACCTCAGTAAGTCTGAATGTGGTGCTGCTTAGCTACACAGTCATCCACTATTTATTTTTCTACAGCTTGAATTAGTGTCATGACAGACTCTCCATCTTTCAGTATCAATGCAGCATATCAATCTGTACACTGCACAAAAGCTGCAAGTGGATCGATCAATGCAGACAGCTGTTGCTATTCAAGTCTTTGGTTAGTATCTCAAAATGAATACTCCTATACCTATAGATGACATGGTAAGGAAAAAAATGTGACTATTGGCATAGCTCTATCTAACTTTGCATATTAGATACAGCTCATTGTTCCTTTAACATAAGGAAAATTGCATAGAAGAGATTGTTGGGAGGATGGAGAAGATGTGGGCTAAGTGACCTGGAGAAATTGGAAAGCAAATGCCTGGTGCTTATGGCTATGTTTTGATATAACTCTGAAAGTATGTGCAGTGAAAGCAAATGGGTTTATAG
>WAAB01018191.1:625163-741376 GCA_013389865.1 Piaya cayana
AAGGTAGGACAATCAAGAGATCGCAGGCCTTCTCCATTTCAAATTAACATTCCACATGCTTTATTCAATGACACAGGATAGTGACCTTCCAGTACCTGAAAGGAGCCTACGAGAAAGCTGGAGAGGGTCTATTCATAAAGACTTGTGGTGATAGGACAAGGGGAAATGGGTGTAAACCAGAGAGGGGCAGATTTAGATCAGACATCAGGAAGAATTTCTTCACCATGAGAGTGGTGAGACACTGGAACAGGATACCAGGGGAGGTTGTGGATGCCCCATCCCTGGAGATTTTTAAGGCCAGGTTGGATGGGGCTTGGGTAACCTGATAGAGTGGGATGTCCCCGCCCATGGCAGGGGAGGTTGGAACTAGATGATCTTAAGGTCTTCAAACCCAAACTATTCTAGGATTCTAGGATCGGGTTAATACCAAGTTGGTGTTCTGTTATCCTCGCTGGCCAGCAGGTGGTTGTCAAGAGCAGGGAATGCGTTTCAGCTGGACGTGCTGGAACTACTGTAAATCTTGTTTATAGTCGATGGTAACAATACATGGAGTAGTTTTAAATTAAAATTCCTCTAATGAATTTATACAGTAACGCAGGATACTGATTATGTTCAAACTTTACTGCAAATTTTGCACAGCTGCTGATATGTTTGTGTTCCTGATCATAATTCGGATGATAGCAAAATACCTCAGTAAGTCTGAATGTGGTGCTGCTTAGCTACACAGTCATCCACTATTTATTTTTCTACAGCTTGAATTAGTGTCATGACAGACTCTCCATCTTTCAGTATCAATGCAGCATATCAATCTGTACACTGCACAAAAGCTGCAAGTGGATCGATCAATGCAGACAGCTGTTGCTATTCAAGTCTTTGGTTAGTATCTCAAAATGAATACTCCTATACCTATAGATGACATGGTAAGGAAAAAAATGTGACTATTGGCATAGCTCTATCTAACTTTGCATATTAGATACAGCTCATTGTTCCTTTAACATAAGGAAAATTGCATAGAAGAGATTGTTGGGAGGATGGAGAAGATGTGGACTAAGTGACCTGGAGAAATTGGAAAGCAAATGCCTGGTGCTTATGGCTATGTTTTGATATAACTCTGAAAGTATGTGCAGTGAAAGCAAATGGGTTTATAGCGTTCAAGCAGATAATGCAAGTGTTAAAGAACTGAAAATCATATTTTGAGATCATGCTTTATGGGTATTCCTTTGTATTTTGTAATTGTCTAGCTTCCAGCTTGGGGTACAGTTGTATATTACCAAAAGGAAATGCTAATTTATCATGTGATAGTCCTGCTTCACTGGAAGAAAGCAAATTCCTGTGAAATAAGAGCCTGTTTGTACTTAGAGTAATGCGAGTTGATTGACAGCACGTTTTCTCTGCTCCATATGGCCTAGAAAGATGTGCTCTTAGCTACAGTGCAGGCAGAAAGAATGAACACAGGATGTTTTGTAAAAGCAGATGGAAGTTCTTGTTTTCCTCCTATTTATAGCTGGTGTAAGCAGTGTCCTTTCAGTTCTGTTATCTGATCACTTGGTGATGCCTTTCTGTTTTGTTTCCTGAGATGAGAGAAAAAGAAGAAACTTACCTTTCTTCTGCTACATAAAATGTACTTAAGTACAGACTGGAAAAGATGGGCTTTATCTGTTCCCCATACTGTTCTTCCCACAAAGTTTCAGACATAGGAGGAAATTTGGAATTCCATCACCCTAAGCAGGTGCTGAGGCTACAGTGTTCAGCACAGTTTTCCTTCTGCCTTGGAGCAGGGGTGGTGTGGTCCAATTCATACAATTTCCTCTGGATTTTCTCCTTTAAGTCTATTTTGCCCACTAGTTGAAATGGGACTCCTGTGGAAGCAAGCCTGTAGTCATTGCACAGCTACAGGCTGCATGCTGCTGGTTATGGTGAAATCACTGCCTCTGGGAGGAGGAGGAAGTCTGAGGAGAACTCGGCACAGGCAGAAATGTCAAGACACCTATTCCTTTGTCTCAAAGTATTTCCTGAGCTGTAAAATTGTGATTACCCATTCCCTACATGGAGGCATTATGCACGTCAATATTTGTAAAAACTAGAGCACTTAGAGTGCTCATGAATGGGGGGGAAATGCATGGGTAAAGTAGGGGGAGTGCTAAATTCTGTTGGTTTTGAAGCAAAAAGAGGTAATACCTAGGGGTTTTGCAACACTTCATTTTCTTTGTGGAGTAAAAATCCAATTTTTATATGACAAAGAGACTGCTAGCTAGCAGAGAAAAGGATTAATGGCACCTCACACTGAGAAAGAGATATTTGGAAGTAATTTGTTTGTCCCTGCTGATTTCTGTGGCAATGGAAAGCTAAGCTGCTTCACTTTTTAGAAAGTGTGCCCACAGGGAGTGCCAGAGAGCCTTTTTGCCACTCCAGATTAATCATGCAAATTGTTGTTCTGCCAAGATAATATCCCTAGGTACACTTTTAAACCCAAGCAGATTCTGCTGAGAAGAGAATTAACACAATACATAACTGTTGTAATATCTGGAATGGTGTGGACTGAGTCTAAAGAGGAAATTGGGCAGCTTTCTTTTAAAGCCTGCATGAATTAGCTGTTTTCTCCATCATTGACTAAATATAACAGTAAATTTTCTAAACTAAAATAAGTTGTCATCATCTCCCAGAAAATGCTAAGGGTGTACAATGACACTGGAACAATGCAAATTATCATGAATCCACTGCTGCCTGTAAAAATTACTTAAATATGTCTTTAATGTACTCAAGTCCCTTCAGTGAGACTTATTTACTTCTCACACCTGAGGAATGTTTCTAAGGATGTGACTGGAAGAACAAAAACCTGTAGGATAATATTTGTTTAATTACTTCTAGGCCTAGGGCCAATTGCAATCCCTGATAGAGAAATAATGACAAAATTCTACATGATTAATTATAACATTTCCTGCAATCTCCTTCCCCTTGTACAGCTGAGTCATTTCACACATGAACTGCTCAACTGGAGGTGAGCACAGCTCAGTAGAGATGGGAACCTCCAAAAGGAAGAGTGTGCTCATGCAGGAAGAGTGCCTAGAGACGGCTGGTGTCAGGATTAAAACACTAATAACACCACTGAAATCCATTGCCAAGAAATAGGCTTTGCACTTGAATTTTTTTGGATCCTGTGGTATGAAAACTATAAAGGGCATTATAGGGGTCTTTAACACATATGACACAGACTTTAGAAGTTTACATTTTGTTTTGTTTATTAGAGTAAGAAATACTTACTGCCTTTCCAGGAATATCAGAAGCAATCATTCTTCCATTTCCTTACAATGTCTGCATTTCCCAGTTCTCCCCAGTCTATTTCCCTTACTTTACTTGTTCTCGGCAGCATCTCCGGTAATTGTGAGCTGTCCCTTTGATTTGCTGCAGGAGTGTCTCTGCATTGCACAGTGAAGATCCAAGCTCTGAGCTCACTGTCATGCAGCTGAATGGCTCACCATCATGCTTCCATGCAGGAACGTGAGGTTGGGTCAGCCTTACTAATCAGCCTGACTTCCCAAGTCTAATTGTTAACCCTGAAATGTGAATAATTAGCCAGACTGCAGTAGTGCTCTAATGAAATAATGGTTTCCTCTTTGGTGCTGGCTTGCTCATAGCATGTTCAATAATGGCTTTTGCTCCTCCTTAGGGTGCAGAAAGGGTAGGTGTAGCCCAGAGGCTGCTGCGATAACACCGATCCTGTTGTACACGGCATTTCAGAGCCACCTCTCCCCCTTGCCTGGAGGTTGTGAAGTTACCCAGGATCTCTGTAATACCGTCCAGCTCCAGACTCTGGCTTTACCCTAGGGCTTGTAATGCTGTCTGAAGTGTGTGGAAAGAAAGAATCCTGTTTGTCCCGGGATAACCTCTCATTAGTGAGAATCCAGCATTTTAAGTATTAGTAAGTATTAGCTGGGTATTGTGTTTACATACCTACGGTACAGGCTGCAGTTTCCTTAGTTTTCCATAGATCCAGAACCTAGGATCTATTTTCCAATAGATTAGTTTTCAGTAATCCATTGGGGCTTCTAAGTTGAATGTTTTAACTCAAAGGTTATTTTTAGGGTTCATTTTTGGATATCTAAACTGAAACAGTTGGAAAGATTAGCTTTTCTGGAATGATCAGAAAGTGAAAAATCCTGGCTGTCCTGAAGCCAGAAGCCAATTTCTAATTCATGTTAAATGATCATGATTCTCACCCCAGTGTTTCAAAGTTCAGTGTTCATTTGTTTCTTAAAATTACACTTAAAAATTGAAAGTGCTGAATCAGGCATCCAAATCCAAGGGTCCCCAGATCATTGGGTGCATTCATAAAGCCTTTATAAACCTTGGTTAGGACACAGTAGAACATGGAGGAATGGATGATTAACAATTTTTAAATCCCCCTTTCTACAAGTATTACATGTTGCTAGTTATTACATATTAATTAAGAGACACACTAAAAAGCATATAAAGTGAGCAAATTCTTGTAATTTTTACTTAACTGTGTTTTAAGATGAAAGAGGGGAGATTAAGCTCACATCTCAGGGAGAAATGTTCTCCTCTGAGGATGGGGAGGCCCTGGCCCAGGCTGCCCCATCCCTGGAGATGTTCCTGGCCAGGTTGGATGTTCCTGCTCCAGGATGGAGCCTCTGATCCAGTGGGAGGTGTCCCTGCCCATGGCAGGGGTGGGACTGGATGGGCTTTGAGGCCCCTTCCAACCCAAACCATTCCAGGATTCTATGATCTTGTTTTATCCCGATTTATATATTTTTTAAGAATCATATAAAAGTGCATGGTGAACTGGTGGTAGCTAAGCACAAAGGCAATAAAAGTGTAGTGGAAAGTATTTTTTCCTAATCCTGAATGGCATGTTAGTTGAGTGAATTCATAATTTAAAGTTTATTTATTTATGCTTCATTACACAAATCCTGTGCATGTATCCTGCTTCGTGTTCTCTGTACCCCGCACCGTCTGCCAGCCGAGTTAAGGTGTGGGTGCCCAGGTGAGGTGACCCCCCGTGTGGAGCTGAGCGCCCCAGCCTGGTGTGTGGCCCAGCGCCTCTCGGGGAGCGCCAATCAGCGTTTTACTCCAGACACGACGCTGTTGGTCTGTGGCCTGCTGATCTGAGAGCTTCCACCGCTAATAATAGTCCATTGCAATAATTGCACATAGATGCAGATCTGGCCCTTTCCTTTCATGGGGAAAGAGGGGCTAAACCTGAATCGTGTGCGATGCCCGAGACACAGAGGTGATGGGGAGAGAACACAGGCATTTCAGTGTTTTTGTCTCTCGCGCTGGACTCAACAGCAAAATTCTCACGGACCATTTATTGCAGCCTAGAGAAACGGCTTTTAAAAGTAAAAAGAATAAAACCGATCGCTTTCACAGCCTCATGCCCCGCTGACAGCCTCAGACCGAGTGCCTGGGGACGACGGCGGAGTCGAAACGGCCCTTCGCCTGCGCCGCTCCCGCGCTTCCACACCGGAGACCCCCGCGCCACCCCTCCTGCTCCCAGCCTGCCCCGCGCCGCCCTCCCCGCTCCCAGCCTGCCCCGCGCCGCCCCCTCCCGAGCTCCCAGCGTGCCCCGCGCCGCCCCGCCCGCGCCAGGCGGAGCCGAGCTGGGAGCGGAGCAGTTCGCTCCGCGTCGCCGCCTCTCCGCGGTGCTCGCCGCCGCCCGGCCAGACACGTCTCAGCCGAACCGCTCCCCCAACCTCGGCGCCGCCATGAGCTGGGGCACGGAGCTGTGGGTGAGCGCGCTGCGGCCGCGGGGCTTTGTTCGGGGCGGGGGGCGGGGCGCGCCCGGTACCGGCCTTTGTGTGCGGCCTCGGGGCGGGGCCGCGGCCTCCTCGGGGCCCGGTGCTGTTGTCGGTGGGGGGCGGCGAGGGCGGGGCGCTCCCGTCTGCGGCAGCACGAAGGCGAGGGGCCACCGCGTCGCGCTCGCGTGAAGGAACCCGGCCTAAAGGGAGCGGGGTCCGCCTCAGTGCGTCGTACGGTGCCTTGTGCCTGANGTTTTATCCCGATTTATATATTTTTTAAGAATCATATAAAAGTGCATGGTGAACTGGTGGTAGCTAAGCACAAAGGCAATAAAAGTGTAGTGGAAAGTATTTTTTCCTAATCCTGAATGGCATGTTAGTTGAGTGAATTCATAATTTAAAGTTTATTTATTTATGCTTCATTACACAAATCCTGTGCATGTATCCTGCTTCGTGTTCTCTGTACCCCGCACCGTCTGCCAGCCGAGTTAAGGTGTGGGTGCCCAGGTGAGGCGACCCCCCGTGTGGAGCTGAGCGCCCCAGCCTGGTGTGTGGCCCAGCGCCTCTCGGGGAGCGCCAATCAACGTTTTACTCCAGACACGACGCTGTTGGTCTGTGGCCTGCTGATCTGAGAGCTTCCACCGCTAATAATAGTCCATTGCAATAATTGCACATAGATGCAGATCTGGCCCTTTCCTTTCATGGGGAAAGAGGGGCTAAACCTGAATCGTGTGCGATGCCCAAGACACAGAGGTGATGGGGAGAGAACACAGGCATTTCAGTGTTTTTGTCTCTCGCGCTGGACTCAACAGCAAAATTCTCACGGACCATTTATTGCAGCCTAGAGAAACGGCTTTTAAAAGTAAAAAGAATAAAACCGATCGCTTTCACAGCCTCATGCCCCGCTGACAGCCTCAGACCGAGTGCCTGGGGACGACGGCGGAGTCGAAACGGCCCTTCGCCTGCGCCGCTCCCGCGCTTCCACACCGGAGACCCCCGCGCCACCCCTCCTGCTCCCAGCCTGCCCCGCGCCGCCCTCCCCGCTCCCAGCCTGCCCCGCGCCGCCCCCTCCCGAGCTCCCAGCGTGCCCCGCGCCGCCCCGCCCGCGCCAGGCGGAGCCGAGCTGGGAGCGGAGCACTTCGCTCCGCGTCGCCGCCTCTCCGCGGTGCTCGCCGCCGCCCGGCCAGACACGTCTCAGCCGAACCGCTCCCCCAACCTCGGCGCCGCCATGAGCTGGGGCACGGAGCTGTGGGTGAGCGCGCTGCGGCCGCGGGGCTTTGTTCGGGGTGGGGGGCGGGGCGCGCCCGGTACCGGCCTTTGTGTGCGGCCTCGGGGCGGGGCCGCGGCCTCCTCGGGGCCCGGTGCTGTTGTCGGTGGGGGGCGGCGAGGGCGGGGCGCTCCCGTCTGCGGCAGCACGAAGGCGAGGGGCCACCGCGTCGCGCTCGCGTGAAGGAACCCGGCCTAAAGGGAGCGGGGTCCGCCTCAGTGCGTCGTACGGTGCCTTGTGCCTGACTCGCGTTCCTGGCTGTAATGAGAATTCGGGTACAATACACGTGTGCGATACCGACGGTGCTGCCGTGACGTTAACGGCGAGGAGGCGGTGAAAGCCGCGGTTTGTGCTGGCACCGCAAGGGCGTCCTGGTAGCTCCTGCTCGCCTGCGCTTCAGAAGGGAGCTGGGGGCCAGGGCTGGGAAGAGTCGGGATCCGCGCGGCAGGAGAGCGCTCAGGCTGTCAGCTCTTCGCCGTCTATCGCTTCAGAAAACAGTTTGAGCATTTTGCCAGCTGCTTAATTTTGTTTTGTCTAGCTTGCAAGCAACGATGAAGCTTTTGTAGTCTGTCTTGTATTTGGTTTTGTAAGAAAATGTTTCTCCCCCTTATGTGCTTACAAAATATGTACAAAAAGGTGGATTTTGACCTCACTTCTTTTAATGACAGGCATTTCATTCACAATGCTATGAAACTGCCTAGATTTTGTCTAGACCTACTATATGCCCCCCCGTCATTGATTCTTACGTGTTATTTTGAAAAAAACAATGCTAGCATTTTAAGCATTTTACTGCAACACTTAATTATTTCAGTAAGATTTAATGCATTTGTTTCTTGATAGCAGGAGACACCTGTAACTCTACACTAGGGAGATGACTGTATGCGTAAAAAGGTCTGTTTGTAAATATACGACTGGACTGTGTCAGTACAAGTTTTTACGTTAACATGTACTTTTTAAATGGGTTATTTTTTTCTGTTGAGTCATACCCTTGAAGATATCTATTAGGGTTATAAAGCAGGTTCTTTTTGTAGTTGGAAAAATACTCAATGATTCTCTTGCTGTTTGGAAAGGATATTGAATAATTAATTATTTTATCAATTTGTTTTGGGCAAATGAAGATTACTTTTAAAAAACTGACTACAAAGTAAAATTCATTGAGATTTAGCTTAACTCTAGGTTAAAAACACAAGGTAAAACAGTATTTGTGGACCTTCAAAGACAGGGCTCTGACCAAGGACTAAATAAACTATTGGATGTCTTACTGTTCTGTGGCAGCTTTTCCTCTGATGTTCTCTGTTGCTGGCAGCAGTGCAGGTTCGGAAGGCAGCCGAGGCCGTGCTGGGTTCTCTCATGGCAGTAGGGCCCTGGCAGCTCACGCTGTTCAGTTCCCAGCTGCAGAGCAGTGTTGTGCAGAGGGTTTCTGGGGAACTTGTTCAGCCTAAAGCTCTCCCTCATTTGCACCTGCACCTCTGATCATGAAGGGGTATTTTCAGGATTAAGACTGGAATCTGGATGAGAGTTTTTCAGAACATTTGCAAATAGGTATGCAGGCTTTGCTGGTTCCCTGAGGCAGATGTGGTGGCTTTGTGTCAGCTGTTTAATGTCTCCTTAACTTTGCAGAGATATCGGGAAGAGGTGTTTTCCTCAGAGGGTGGGGAGACTGGCCCAGGTTGCCTGGAGCAGTGGTGGCCACATCCCTGGAGATGTTGCTGGCCAGGTTGGATGGGGCTTGGAGCTCCTGATCCATTGGGAGGTGTCCCTGCCTGTGGAAGTGGGTGGAACTGGATGGACTTTGAGGTCCCTTCCAGCCTAAACCATTCCATGGTTCTGTGGTTCTGTTCACTCAAGGTTTGCACACTGAAGTCCTGGACATACCTGCATGCTTGCTTAATAAGGTACCTGATCTGACTTCTATCAAACTACATTGCAGTACCATAGGCTGTTGCCATCAGTAGATGAATGGAACTAAAATTGGGGTTTTTTAGTAACTTGAAATGCTTGCAAATAAAAATGCTGTATTCTGGTATGTTAAAGAATCTACTCAGCCTGAGCATCTGCTCAGTTTGTATGTTTCTCTACATCTGGAGATCTACATCAAGCATACAGATAAAATTAACATAGAATATTTAACAAATTGTATCTGATTTTAGTCCCTTTGGGTTTTTGTTTAGTTAAATTGAATGTGTAGTATGTTTGCTTTGATGCTGAAGGCTCTTGCTGAGCTTTAGAGACTGGAGGGTGGTTGATAATGGAGTTCTTGATGTAATGAGCGGAGGCAAGTGTAACTCTGTGATAGGTGCTCTGAAGTGGCTTCCTTGGAAATTAATTAAAGAGTTTGTGCTGTCTCTTGAAAAAACCCAGGAAGGATGATTTTCAGTTTTTGATGTATGTTCTGTCTTTCAAACGCCTGAACCCTGTAATAGCAGTTGGCAGAAAAAGCATTTGAATACCGTGTCAGAAGACTTTCAGTCTGTAAAACCAGTCTAGCCATCTGTTTCTCACCTCTTGATAAATATTTAAGGCAGAAGTTTTGCAGAGGGCTTTTGTGCTAAGATTTTATATTTAAAAAAAACACCCCAAACCAAACTATAGAAGTTTAATGATACTGTTGTTGTGAGCTCTGTGGGTCCGGAAGCACACCAGCTTTTATAGTCAAGAAGCTACTGGCATTGTAGAATACTATTTTAGAAGTGGGTCACATCTGACCAAAGAAAGATCAAAGTGTACTTGGTGATGTGCTCTTTTAATCTTTCCTTGAACAAAATTAATTTTGTGTCTCATCCCAAGTTTTATTTACAAAAATACTAAACAATTTTAGGTTAGCATCAGTAGGTTTTCAAAAGCTGTTAAAACTTTTCTTATGCTCTTGATGCTTGTTTCAGACATTGCTTCCTTCTTGTTTTAAAATCATATATTCTTTTTTTCTAGAAACGAATAATTGTGTGGTGATGTCTAATCTTAAAAGCTGCTGAGTTTAATTATGTAGAAAACACTTTCAGAACATATGTATGAAAAAATTCACTTCAAATAATAGCTAAGTGTTGCATAGCATATTTCTATTGTAATAATTTCTTGTATATTTTTTTCACTAGACTAGGAAAAAATGGGTTTCTTTGTTTTAGCTAAATAATTTTTTTTTCAAAGTAGTTTGAAACTGAGAAACTTTTCTCTATATTTACCATGACTTTGATAATTCAATCACTAGCATTGTTAATGCTAGTAAATTGTTTTTTTTAAACAGTTAAAACAACATCGAAAGTAGTTCTAAATATTGAGCCATATCCCGTGTGGAGATTGTTCAGTGTTTTTGCTTTGCTTTATTCTTCAACTTCTTTTACGGTGTGCTAACACATACTGTGTTAAATGCAGTATTCTGTTTAATATGCAGGTGTTTGTGAGGTGAAAGCTGTTTTTTCCTCGCAGATTTCTCCTTCGACTTAATGCAGAGATTACAAGCAAAGCTCTGTATGGATTCTGTTTTCACTCAGTGCTCTTGCAGTTTTGTGCAAGGTGTGTGTCTGGTGGCTGAAGTGCAGATTCACAGAGTTTCTAGAGGTGTGGGATGGCCATGTGTTTCCTCTGTCATGGGTAAGGTGCTGGATAAAGTGCTTGACCTCTGAGAGGTGACAGTCCTTCATGGGAATGCTGTGCAGCTCACCTCGTTCTTGTGAAGAGCTCTGAAATCCACAAAGTTCTGTAAGGATCAAGTACTTGATTATTGAATGTGTTCTTATGTCAAGTTCCAAAATGAAAACAAGTGCATCGAGTTTTAGTTAAAATGATGTTTGTGTGTATTTTTCCAGCAATTGTCTGGTCTGTAAACATATGACCTTTTCACAGATTTTTCCAGGAAGGGGTGAGTCATTGTCTCGAGACCTTTGGTTTGGGTTTTGATGTGGAACGTGATTTAATTTAAGAATGTGTACGTGTTTGTCCCCTTAAGTATCTGTTTAGAAAGTGTTTTTTTTCAGTTTTGAAAGCTGTTTATCACTTCATCTATTATAATAGCGTCTGTTTTTATTTACAGCCCCACTTGTGGGTGTACTTGGAAATGTGTATGCTCTTCAAGGAAGTTTGTACAAACCTAAATGGGACTTTAGTAATCTGGAAATGCTGAATGCTGCAAAAACATTTCAGCTTTTAAAAATGTATTTGGTACCCTTATTCATAAAACAAAATCTGAGTTACCTGTGTCCATACTCTGAATGCTACAGCTGGTGGTTTCGTATCTTCGCTGAGAGCAATGGGAGGCTGGTTGAGATTGTGAGGTCTTTGATCTCACCCAAGCAGAGGATTTTTTATTTTTAAAGAGTGTATCTGTCAAAATAACAATCCTTTGGAATGGCAGATACATCAGAACTTGGGATGGGGAAAAGCAGGAACAGAGACTGTTGTCAATGTGTTTGGGTTTCTGTTTGGGTGAGGGGCCTCTGAGTAGGTGTGATCTGTGCTTTGTGTAGCCTTGTCACTGTTGCTATAGACCAACTGACACAAGTCAAAATGTCTGAAAGATCACTGTGTATTTAAGTTAGTTCTTGTACTGGAGTGATCTCTGTGAGACCATCTGTTGTTACTAATGCAGTAGTTAAATACTTCAGTCCTTACATTTGCAGACCAATTTTGAGTGTGCTTGGTAAAGCCAACGATTGAGTAACAGGGAGGGTGGGGGCTGGAGTTGAGTTTTGTTTTGTTTTTTTTATGGAGGGGAAATTCTTTAGCACATTACAGATTAAATTTTCATTTGTTCATAGCACATGTGTATAGTTTCCATTCTTTTTGGTCAAAAAAGAATTCCCCAAAGTCCACATATGTTCAGCTTTTCCCTTGTGCCGGTGAACAGATTGTTCAGTGAAAGTTGAAATTCTGATCAGACTGTTTCACTTCGCCCCTAGTGAGGTTACATACCCCAGTCCCAGTGCTGTCTTGGCAGAATGCGTGGAGCTTCATCTTTGGATGCTTGTCAGTGGTTCAGTTGAATGAGAGAAGGAAACAAAACAAATACTATACTCATGAAAACCTTATGATTCTCATTTAGATGCTGACCTTCTATGATGATTTTGTTTGTGGAATTAGCTGCAATGAATTTGTTAGTCTGGGTTGCTGTTTTTTCTCCCTCCAAGTTGTAGTCTGTGAGGAGAGTGGCAGCAGTACTGTATTGTTTCCTGCTAGGTGCCAAGAACAAGAAAAGGTTTAATTTCAGGTGTACTTATTTTTCTGTTAATTTCAGTAGTATCAGCATTTGAAATAGTTACACGTGTGAGATTCATTAATACCTTTTCCTAGATACTTCCTGTAGTCAGAACTCTCCTTTTGCTTTGTCATTTACAATAACAAGGGCATAAGACTGCTAAAACTGCTTTCTGTCATTGTGTTTTGTACATAGTTTTGTTACTTTTACATCTTTCAAAGAAGAAGTGGTACAGTCTTACTGGGAGCTAAAAAGCTAATATTGCAAGACCTGTCATTTTCTTGGGATTTACTGTGGAAATTTTGTGTCATCTTGGGCAAGTAAACTTATTTTTTGTCTCTTTGTCAGTTGTGTTGTAAAATTGGGATAAAGTTTAGGTTTTTTTAGACCAAATTAATATTATAATAACACCTGCATTTGTAGGTTGCATCAACATTCTTTAATGTGTAAGTGCAAAGCAATATATTGTTTTAAAATGTTAGAAGCAAAACGCAAAAAGCAGCAAATTCTGATAACTTGCCCTGATTCTCTTTGGTCAGACTAACTACTTCAGGCAACCATTTAAAACTCTTTACTTGAACAGGCCAAATCTTCTGTGTACTGGCAAGAAAGTTCAGCATTTTATTATCCTATCTGCTCATATAATGCTTATGCTTAGACAGCCTTTTTTTGGTAGACTGGTACCCTGCAAATCATTTCTCATTGGCTGGTGCACAAGAAATAGCACAACATGCTTTTTTGTAGTTTTCCATATGAAATATGAAAAGGAAGCAGTATTTTTTTCTCATAATGCAATGCAATGACATCCACTTGATTGGAATGTGGAGTGTGTCATGGTTATTTAAGCACTGAAGAACTATTGAGGTATGACAGCAGTGACACTGGAGAGTCAAGAGGCAGTTGCACTGTCGGCATATGCAAGGGAGCCAGATGTGAATGAAGGGGATGAAGATGGGTGTGCCTATTGGATCTTCATTTGTTTTGGAAAGCCTTTGGAAAGACAACATTTGATTGCTGGATTCTTTCTCCTGGTGGCTGCCCAGCTCAAATGGGTGTGGAAATGGCACTTTGTAAATTCTGTTTGGCAGAGTCATTGAGGGCAGGTTCCCTGAAGGCAGTGTGCTTGTACACTTTGGTTTTCCCCCAGGTGCTTCAAGGCTTTTGAAAATGGTATATGATGATTTGGTTTTGTAATATTGTTTTCAAATAAGCATTTGCCCTACGTGGCCTAAACTTTTCTTGTGGCTGTATGGCAATAATTGATGCATATGAACCCAGTGTTATGATATGGTTAGCTTTCTCTGCAGTGGGGGAATATTCTGCTAGTGGAAACCGTAATGTTTCTGATGCCCAACACTTTTATTTCTTTCAATAATAAGTGGATGAGTTGTTCTTGTTTTAGCTATCTATTTGACATCTAGTTATCCTGCAGTTTCCTCCCCTCCCATTTATATGAGGTTATTCACAGTTAGAAGAATACTTAGGTTATTTGACATCTACATTTAATAAGTTGGAGTGTATTTTATGTTTGTATTTATTTAATACCTAGAACATGGCGGGCTTGTGTTATGCTGCGTTCCCTTTCAGCTCCAGCAGAAGATGGGTCATTTACTGATCATGCCAAGTGACAGAGCTATGCAAAACCAGATCTTGTTCCACATGATGGGCGGTGATCTCAGTCCCTGCTTCTTATCTTTCATTTTGGCAAGCCTTGTGAGCAAAGGGTTACAGTGGGGTGGGCCTTTGTCCTGTTTGCAGGGGATCAGCACATCAGCAGCTTATGGGAGTGCAGGAGCACTTGTTGAAACATACATGGGAGTATTGGTGCCTCGTGAAAAGCAAATAGGAATCCTTTGGTGTAATGAGGCCATAGAGCTAGAATCAGCCAGCAGAACCCTTGAAAGTGAGGTTAGAGGCTCACGTTTGGTGCAGTAGAGAAGGATGCAAAGAGACAGAGAGAGAACACTCCAGAAACATATTTGGGTGAAATTATCATCTCTCAATACCAGATAGAAGGGTGTTGCTGTAATTGAGAAATGCAATGGATAAAGAATCGACATAAAGGCTGCAGTTACTGGAGTGGTTAGGAAGAGCTTGATTTTTTAAAAATGTTGTAGCATTTGAGAACAAGTCTTATGATACAACACAGATTTGAGATTCAGGAGTCAAATGCTCTGGTGGAAGAGAAGCTAATAGCTTAAGACCCTAGTTAATGAAACAGCAAGCAATAACAGATATGCAGTAGCTCGTAAGAGATGATACAAGTTATCTGGATCTTAATGAAACTTACGTTAGCAAAAGTTATGGATGTTTTTCTTTAATTATTTAATTTAATAAGATCTCTTCAGGGTTATGACCTTTGTTGTAAACTGGGATTTAGTAAGACAAGAATATAGGTTAGCACTTGGATTTATGAATGGTAAAAGCTTTACTTTCAGTTGATTTAGAATTAATCTAATTAGTTTAATAACTGTTATTTATTGGGGGAAAATGCTTAGCAGTAGTTGAAGACATTTGAGATCTGTGCTGTGCGGTGAAAAAGCTGTTAGAGATTTGTTTGTAGGAGGGAAAGAAAAGGATGAGCTTTTGTTGAAAGGTTCTTTATGTTGTAACGAAGTAGAAAAACACAGACTGGAATATATGGATAGGTTTTGTATCCAGGAAGATGGCATTTTTTATGGAGGAAAAATTAATTTCTTGAAGACAAATAGTAACTTTTTGGGAAAATCCAAATGTCTGGGATTTTTCTCATTCATCAGTAATGTGAGGGAACTGTGGGCTATATGATTCCATGAAACTTAAATAGTAACATTACCCTGTGAGGCAAGCCAAGCACTTCAGTGAGGTGTCCTGGCTCCTTGGCAGGATACTCAAATATTTATTCCTCCTGCAAGAGGTGTGGTGGTCTGATTAAGGCGTTAGGTTGAAGTTAAGGAAATAAGCCTTGTGGGTTATTTGTTTTAATTCAACTTGAGTGATTATTTGTTTTGTATAAGCTGGGAGGCTGCTAGTATTCCTTATCCTGTTCTCATTCCTGCTGAAGTATTGTATTCATAAAACTTAGATGCTTTAATTTATCTCCTGTGTTTGAGACACCATTAATACTGAGTCATTTTTTCCTGACTGATCTCCTCCTAAGACCACAGTAAACTTATTTCTAAAGTGGCTTTTTAAGAAGCATTTTTTCCTTGGTAGTGGTGCTAGGGAGTGTTATCTCTAGTTATCTCTTTCCCGATAGAAGTGTGATTCCCCAAGCTCCAGCTTTATCTTCTGCATTCCTGAGAAGGAAATGGTGAGGGAGGAGTAGTTGTGTGTAGCTGAGAAGCTTTTAGCAGAAGAAACACCTATTTTGTGAGGAAATTAAAGAAGTTAGAGTTAGCAGGGCAGGTTGGCTATGAAGAAGTACCAGTTACCTAAAGTTATACGTAGTCTTTTGGGGCACATATAGTGTCTCCTCATTTAGCATCGCTTTGACAAGCTGTTTCTACTCCTCTCACTGTTCCTAGTGCAGATCCTCTAATATGGTTAAGTGTAGCTGGAATGTAAGAAGGTGGTGCCTGGTGTCATTTCAGCTCCCGCCAGACAGATCTCAGAGAAGGCACATACCTTGCATTTGTTACTACTGGCATTCAAAAGATACAGCCATTCTATACAGATGGTCAACAAACAGTTGCTTTCCTAAGCCACTCAGAGGAAAATACCCATACATAAGTATTCTGATCAGACTCACCATTTTATTGAACTGAATCTTTATCTTTTTGTTATTCAGGAACGGCTGCAAATATTGACAGAATTAATCACCACAGCTGCTGTTCTGAGCACACACACACTAACCATAAATGGGATTATACACTGGTCAGAGATCACTGGGAACTAGTTATGTAAACAGCTACAGAATGGGAAGGCGCATCTGTTAGCTGGTTCTCCATACGCTGCTTGGCTTTGTTAGCTCAACAAATTGAGGGGATTTTTCTGTTAGAAAGTCCCGCTTTCCTTTTCAGTACCACCTGTGAATGTTTTAGTGTGCAAGAGAAAGAATATATAAGCCATCTACTGCTTCCCTTTAATTCCTTCTTTAAAAAAAATGTATTAAATTAGAGCAAATACAACCCTGGTTGGTTGTTGACAAGCACCATGTGAAGAGGCCATGTTGGGCAGCAGAGAAGGATGCTTGTTTCTTCCTTCTGGATACTGTGTGCTGTGTTGGTAGGATTTCCTGAGGTGCATTTATGAAACTGCCTTCCCTGTGGAGTGAGCCATGTAGTGAGCCTGCGGTGGGAAGACAGAGCTGGAGCCCCCTGAGAGAAGCAGAAAGCAAACCCATACGTAAACTTGCAAAGAATCGAATTTTGCTCTACTTAAGTTTGCATCGTGGTACAGTGAGGCAAACATACCTATTTAGTTCACATGAAGGTGCCCTTCTATTAACTGAAGAATTCTGGAAGCAATTTGTAAACTGGACAGATAAGAGTGGTTGTTGATGTGCCTTCTGTGGCAGCACGTCGCTTTCCTTCCTTGTCTTGACATTGATGTTCAGTGTCCCAGCTGTGAACTGTTTCAGGCAGTTTGCCCTGCTGGTGGAAAACTAACGCTGCTCGTTCGAAAAACTCTCACAATCGTTTCTACTCCTGCTCTGTCCATGGTAGGTTCTTGACCTTTCATGGTGAGTGTCTGTCATACCTGTGAAGTTGCTAGCTGCCAAACAAGATATACCCTCCTGCCAGACCTGGCTTCCCAGTGGAAGTTTCCAAACCAGTTCTTTTGCTGCTGGTCTGAGCACATTACAGAGCATAGACTTTGTGGTTTTCTTCCTCAGTGGTGGCTCTTCAGTTTTAGCTTCACTTAAGAAACTTGACTCGCTGTGTGCATTACGTTATGGCATGGCTGGATCTCCCAAGGTTGTTTGCCTACTTTATTGTGCATACATTTCTCTTATAACAGAAATTGACTTTTTAAAATCAAAGGTGACAGTGCTTTTTTTTCAAAAGTTTAACAGGCAAATGGATTTTTCAGCCTGTGTTCATGCTATGAATTTATTAATTCTTTATTCCATAGAGCAAAGTAGCCTTTCATCCTGCCACAAGTAATTTTGTAATTCTCATTGTTTTCCTTCTGCATATTAAGCACTACAGGTCTGCATTTGTAGCAGAGTTTCTTACTTAAGTGTTGTCCACCTGCAACACACAATTCACTGTTAGCACCAGTGTCTGAGTTTTTGGAAGCAAAATAGTTGCATGCCTTGAATGGCAGCTGACAAATGGATTTCAGAAGTTCTTTTTAGGAATTATTTTTCCTTTCTTGTCTCCAGAAGACAGCAGATTTTCTTCATGCCATCCTGCTAGTATGTTCTGTACTGAAGTTTTGTTTTATTATGATATTAAAATGTGAAGCACTGTTCAGTTTCTGTAAGTGGACCTGTAAATTCTTTTTCTCATCTCAATGTCTGAGTGCCTCTACCTTCTTTCCAGCGTAGCTGTGACTTTTGTGCTTGCTGCTCCAAACCTTCTCATTGGTATTCATCTTGTAGTCTTGGAATGTTTAGTCTTTCAGTTTGCTCACAGTCACATATCTTCCTCTCCTAGCATTAATACAAAGATTGGTTTTGGAGAGGAGTGAGTTGTAACCTGCGGGTTAGTCTAGAAGCTACAGCCCAGAACTTGTTGAAAGCAGGAAGGCAAAATGCTTTCCATTTTTTTCTTGGTATAGAAACGGCTCTTTGTTAGTTTTCAGATGTTAAACTAACAGGGTGTTTAAAAAAACCCCACAAACTACTGTTTAGCTGGAAGCAGTTCTTGTCTGCCTGCTAGAAAGCATGGTGCTTTGGGACATCTGAAGTTTAGTGTTTTAGGCTGTTGTATTCCCTCTGTGCTCATCCCTCTGAAGAGATCTTCCGTGTTTTGCTCTTCATTGGTTCATCGTGACTCCTTGCTTTGGCTGCTCTTACTGTAAAGCTTCCTGGTAAGTTCAGAGTAGAAGTACTCATAACTTTCCAGTAAATCATCTGTAAGTAACATTTACAGAGGTAACACTCCCCTTTCAGAATGGTCTGTATTGACCTCCTGCAGAGTGTATGTGAAGAGTTGGGTTTGTTTGTTTATAATGCAGAGTCTTTGGGCTACGTTCCAGCTTTTGAGTGGGCAGCCTGGGGCCCCCATCCATTAGCTGACGTTAGTCAGTTTAATAATGGGCAGCTGCAGTTTTAATAAAAGCTTTTACAAAAATTGCCTACTTAGCTGCTAGGGGGTTTGGGGAGTTACCAGACAAACAGCAGTGTGTATTTGCCTTAGAATATTGTGCTTAATGTGTATTTGCCTTGATATCCATTGCTGTCAAGGTAGTAGATAGAGCACATCCTACAACATCTGGAGCTTTTTTTAATGACCTTTTCCTGATCTTTACTTAATGTGGTTTCCACAGTTTTACAAAGGCGCCAGCTGAGTTAATACACTGATAAATTTATTTTGAAATTCCAGGCTTAAACTTTATTGCAGCTATTTGTTTCATTTTATCCTCTGCATAGTGTTGCCTGATTTTTGTGCTTTTTTCCCCAATCCAAGATATTGCTTGGCTTGTGTCTTGGTGCATTAATTTAATTTCCTTTGTAACAATGTAGAAGATTACTTTCTTGCGTTCCTGGAAGAAAAGGAAAGTTCTTGTTTAATTTTGAGGCCCAGAGCTCCATCAAGGATGCTTCTGGAGAGGAAATTTGTGACTCACTTCTAGAAGCTTTCTGAAAAGACCTTTCTGCTTATTCATTGATGTTGCATTTATCTCGGTGTCGTTATTGAGCAGTGTATGGTGATTTTTAGGACTGAGGACTTTAATTCACTGTTTCACAGTGAGTGGAGAATTTGAAATGTTGTGAAGTAGATGTGTTTTCTTAATTTATTTTCTTTATCTGTTCTTCGAGAGCTCTGCTTTACAGTATATATGTATGTGACTTACAGAGAACTTGAGACATTGTCAGTATGTCCAGTTTAATCCAACGAATTGGTGTTTATGTGAGCTTATTATAGTGTTTTTACTTTTAATGTGAATCTACAAATCATCTGTAGAATTTTTTTTAGGCATCCAACTTTAGTCATTTGTAAAACAGTGTCCAAAAAATTCTTTGGTACTTTTTAAAAAGTATTGATTTTGTATCCTTCATGGTGTATGTTTCATTCTAATGCATAAAGTTCTTGCCGACCAGAAACTGGCGGTGAGCTGACATTGTAAAGCTGCCTCACTCTTCAGAAGACTATGAACGTACTACTAGGATTTTTAAATTCCAGTAAATGTGAACTAGTGGCCCACTAAATTTGGATTTCCGTTCCTTATCCATGACATCAGTAGTGTGTCCATGAGTAGTGTCATAGATGTCAGTAGTAGTGGAGGAGCTAGACTAATGTAAAAGTCCACAGACAGCTAATGAGGATGGCTAATGGGCTTTAATTTCCTCCTTACGCAGGATTTACCTGCGTAAATCCATCCAGGTTATTCTGTGTATGTTCTGTGCATGTTCCTTTGTATAGGGAGGGCACAAATATTTTCTTCCCTTGAGGCGCTATTGTATTATCTTACAAAGCTGTCTTTGCACAGTGTGTGCTGTTTCTAAAACCAGATGAAGAGGAGTCATTGAGGAAAGGAGAAGTTTTTGTCACTCGGTCAGTGATGAAATACCTCTGGTAACGTGCAAGGGGGGAGTTGTTAAGTGTGCGTGCCTTTTTCTGTTCTAGTTTCACATTAGTACCAAAGGATTAATTTTGACTAGTAGAGTACTTTTTTGTTTGAACAGAATATTTGGAAAGCCATCATCTCTGGTTACATGTTTGGAAACAGAAGTACTGTGGTATCTGCGATGCTAATGAAACCCAGCACCGAGTGGGTGCTTTGACTCCTGAGCCCAGGTAGGACAGCAGAGGCTTTGTCCTGCGGGCACCAAGGGGAGCCAGCTCTTCCTCATGGGGTTGGGTGTTTGGTTGCCTATAGCACCTTTTGGAGATGTCATTTGGATGCCAAGTTAATGTCATGGTAATTTGCAAAATGATTGGAATATACAAAAGAAAGGCTTCTTGGAATGGATGATGTGTTTTTAAGTGAATGTGCAGCAGTGGTTTGACACTGCGGCATGGTCACTGTCTCCTCTTCCCAAACACAAATAGTATGTTTCAGGTCTTCTGAAAACAACTGCAAGAATGTCACTTTATTTGACAAGATATTTGGTGTGGAGGTGTCCGGTTGATTTTAGGTGGGCACGTCAGAAAAATAAAGCAGGCCCCACTTTCTGAGATAGTTGAACATTTTCTCTGTAATCCCTCTCCTGCCTCTTGACAGTTTGTATTGTTCTCTGGCGGAACCAATCAGGGGAAACAGTTGTGAATTTGGTGGGAAGTGCAATGCAGAGGCAGGACACATCTGGTAGGGGATCAGGATGAGTGCTTTTCTTTGGCAGTACTTGCATGACACCGGATTGCAGTGTTCAAGGCACTAACTGCTGTGGTTGTTAAACTTCTGTGGCATAGGATACTGAGTCACTAGGCAAGATTTGAAAACAACCTTAATCCTGTTATGTTCTATTTTATTGGGTTTGTTGGTTGTATATAGTTGTGTTTTCTTGGTATCTCTTTTAGGGAAGATGTTTTGCTTAAGTCCTGCAGCGTTTTATGGCACTTTTTACTCAACTTTAGATCACCTTGCTGTATGTTGAAATTGAACTTAAACTGCTGATACTAAAGGTTGACATAATTCATTAGGTTCAGCCAAGTTACTGAATCTGCAGGACACAACTTCTGATAAGTGCTCCTCACACGTTTTTGTGCAAGTTAAATAACTTTGCTTTTGAATGCTTTCTTTAGCTTTTTTTCCTCTTTCTATTTTTTTATTTTTTAAATTTGATGTGAAGTGTATTTGGCTTCACAGAATCACAGAATCACAGGGTTGGAAGAGACCCATCGGATCATNCCCCAGCTTTCTCAACCGCTCCTCATAGGGCCTGTTCTCCAGCCCCTTCCCCAACTTCCTTGCTCTTCTCTGGACTCACTCCAGAGCCTCAACATCCTTCTTGTACTGAGGGGCCCACAACTGACCCCAGGATTCGAGGAGCGGTCTCACCAGTGCCGAGTCCAGAGGGAGAATAACCTCCCTGGACCTGCTGGTCACACCATTTCTGATACAAGCCAGGACGCCATTGGTTCAGCATATAAAGGAGACAGACTTAATGTTGTAGTTGCTTGGTTTTTTGGAATACTAAGTTACTGTTAAGAAAAAATTATGGTAAATGCTGTCTTAAGCTGAAAATCCTCCATTTTTCTACTGCAGCAGATTTGAGTATCCTCCACCTGTTGATTGGTACAGAACACAGGGAAAGATTGATTTAGAAGGTTTTTTCATGTATTAAAAATCTTCTAACTTTTTGTTGAAGCATGGTTTATTTTTTGTCAGTTTCTCCTCTTTGTTTCGTGCTTTTGCTTTGCTATAACTTCTGTAATGGCAAGGACAGGTTTGCTTTCTTCAGAATCTATTACTTGCACTGATTTTTGGACCATAGATTGCTTTAATAAATGTTTGTTGGCTACACCCAACGTAGTCATGCAACTATAATTTATATTATTTTTCTTTCAGTGAATGATTGTGAGAGTGGAAGTTTTTTGTCTTTGTTTTAATTACAGCTTTTGTTTTAAAACTGCCAAACATGTTGAAAAGGCTCTTCTTTACTTAAGACTGATCTTCGGTTACTTCTTTATTACATTGGAAAAGATCCACCATTGAATTAAAGGATTTAATTAATGAATGGAATGGGGACAGGACATTTGCATTTTCAAAGTGATTACATACAGCTTAAAATGCAAGTACTTAGAGCTGTTTTTATAGGAGGAGGTAGATCTGTGCCTGCAGCTTCCTGTTGTAATGAGTAACTTCTGTCCAAGTAGCAAGTATTGCCTTGCAGCACAACTAAATAAATTATATGTCGTTTCTGGTGCTGCTGTGATTCTCAACTAATTCTGTGTCTTTTTGTTTCCTTCTGTTTTTAAAGGATCAGTTTGATAACTTGGATAAGCATACACAGTGGGGCATTGACTTCTTGGAGAAATATGCAAAATTTGTAAAAGAAAGGATAGAAATTGAGCAAAACTATGCAAAACAACTGAGGTAAGGATTTTTTCTTTTCAGAAGAATCTTAACAGTTACTTTAAAATCACTGTGTCAGATGATGGGCAGGTATGTAATGTTATGATCAATGACCATTTTTCATTTACACAGTGAATTAGGTCATTAGTTCTTTTCATGACAGAAGTTTTTCTTGACCAGTACACAAGAAAAAATTATCTTTGGGTGTGTGCTTACTTGCTTGTTTGGTTTTGCCTTCTTCCCTCCCTCTCTCCCCACCCTTCAAATCTTTGAACTATAAAGACTTAAGACATAAATTTTAAGATTCAGAACAAAACCATAGTAATATGTTTCCACTGATGTGTTTGTTGCAAAGTGCATTATCAATGTCTACATTTTCATATGTGTGTTCCAGCACCTTCAAACCTCTGCTGCTAGTTAATTTCTCATGTTGAATTAGCCAGAGCTGGACTACATTATCTTAAGAAATCTGTTTGGAATTGTTGAGTAGAACTGAAGAAAGCAACAGATTTTTCTGTCCTTAAATATACCCTTTCTGGAGAGGGTAAAACTGGCATCAGTCTGCACTATTCTAAGGAATTAGCAATGTATTCCACAGGTTTGGTTCAGTTCTGATGGCCTGCAGTTACTCTGCAGTTTTCTGCTAAGCTACTCCAGATCCATATTTGGATCTGGAGTATTAGACACACATTGGATAAAAATGTTAAATAATATTGTGTTCCCTTAAAGCATCAGCTGGCTCCTCTTTGAAAATATGCTTCAGTCCTCATATATGTGCTCATACCAGCTGCTAGTCAACCTGTGTTTCTTCAAAGATTTAAATCTGATTTCTCTGCTTTTTTCCAAGTGTTGGTGTTCACTTCTTGGAAAAGCCATTTTTGCTTCATCATTCACATCAACACTGACTTTTTCTTTGAACTTTATATTCTGCATTTGTGAACTGTTTGGTATTTATTGGCTTCCATTGTTGTACCTCATGCTGTTGTTGAACCTTAAATCCTGATTACACAGTGTCTCAAACCTGTATGTTCCTGTGACCCTAAGGCAGACAAGATTGACTAATGAAATTGACTGTTATTAGGAGAAAGGATGAGATAAGGTTTTTGTCTGCCTACAAATAATGAACAACTGCATAAAACCATGAAACCAGCAGAAAATGAGAATGCTAGTAAATAACCTATATTTGTGACCCTTTTCTCCTGCCACTTTAAACTGTATGTGTGCTAGTAAGTGATTTCTTTTCCCATTTTTAACACCTCTGAAAATTTTCCCTTGGAAAGGCCTGTGTGGTTGCTTAGCGACAGCATTGTGTGTCTGTTACACATTTCACCTTCAGAATAACAATAAGGGGAATTTTAGAAGGTTTGTTAATAAGCACTGAGGAGCAAAGCAGAAATGTAAGGGAAGATGACACATGGGAAAGTTCCTGAGCAAAGGAACTCTTAACTCTCCTCTCCGTTTTCTGTTGCATTGGGGGTGTAGGTTGCTTTCTGTAGTCCAGTATACTGCTTTTGGGGAACTTGGTTTGGGCTATGTTAGCGTTTAGTCTGAGAAGTCAAAAGCCAATATCCCAGTGACGACCAGGCAGAGAGATGGAAGAATTATATACAGAGGCCAGTTAAAAGACAGCTGTGAAAGTAGCTCTGCTAGGTTTGCATTGTTTCATACTAGGTTTCTTCTTTGGGTGGATGTGTAAAATAGTTTCATTATAAAATGCCATCCCTTTACGCAACACAGAAGTTGGAATGAAGTGTATTTCGTACCAGTTGAAAAGCAGCAGCATTCTTTGCATGGCCCAGGTCAACCTCAAGGACACGCTTGGAGAAGCCTTCCCTGACAAGCTTCAGGCAAACATTCTATCTCTTGAACAAATTTTTTTCAGTTGTGTGCTCTTGTTTTATTGTTTTGTGTTTTTTTTCCTGTTCTTAAATGGTATGACTATTTAGAGATGTACAGGGGAAAAAATTGCCAGCATTGTGTTGCTCCTATTTGTGTTTGTTTGAGAATTATTATGAGAGTGGGCATTGGTATTTAAATACATGCCTATTTAATTTGAGTTGTAGATTTCTCTTTAAATGCTATTTGCTGCTTTTAAAAATGCACAGCCACCAAGATATTTCACTCCTTTAACCTCAGAAAATACAAACACTGAGGGTAAGACTCAATCCTGTGTCTTAACTGGTTTTGTTTAGTACAGAAAAAGATTCTTCATTTGCTGTAAAATTACAGACTCTCACAGGGGAAGGAAAAGAACTGTAGCAGAGTTATAACTTTGAATTTTCGGTTTCATGGAAAAGGATGTTAAATAAAGAGCTTATTATCTTATGTCTAGTAACTATGCCATAGAGGTTTTAAAATACTTAAAAAGATATGGTTTGCGTATACAATATATTGTATATATAAAGTGGCTTAAAACTTTGAAAATGCCATGGATTTTTATCTTAAGGACCCTTATAATACAGAGGGAATAGCTTTGTTCCTTGAAATCAGTAAAAAGAAATGATTCGTTTGTGCAGTTCTCTATACATATGTCATCTCTTTTCAAAAGACACTCTAAAATAGCTTTTTTTTTTTCTCTCTTGTTCTTCCCTTAATAGAAATCTGGTTAAGAAGTACTGTCCTAAGCGTTCACCCAAAGATGAGGAGCCGAGGTAAAAATTTGCATTTCACTTTCTGTGTATTAGAAATTAGGACTGTGGTTTATTCTTTCCTTTTATTGATTATTTTTAAATTTTTTTAAGGTAAAGTATTTAATTGGCTGAGACAACAAAATAATTCTATCATTCTTAAGCATGAAACCTGAGTTTACTTGTTAGTATTTTAACGTAGCAAACACAGCAGGCTGTTCTCACTCCATTCCCAATTAATCTTTAGCCTGCTGAAAGTTTGAAAGCAGAAGTTCAGTGTGCTGTGTACAGTCTAGGGCTGTTTTTTATAGAAGAACAAATAAATATTTTTTTTAATAGAAAAGCTGTTACGTGTCCTTGGGCTGTGGCGTTTTTTGGGTTTTTTTGCTTAGTTTAGTAGAGTTTTTCCATGCATTTGTTTGGCACTGCAAGTACATGTTTGTGTACTGAGACCTGGGTATACACAAAATGGTCTTGGTTTTGGCAGGAAGAGGTCTCAAACTTGCTTTCTGTCCGGAGATAAAATAAGTAAATGTCTAACTGGAGAAGCCATTTGTGCCAAACAACTTTATGGCTCTTTATCAGAGAGTTGCTTGTTTTGTTATCCATACCTGTGGCCATTTTTTAATGTTTTTTTCTTTTGGGATAACTTCTGATGAAGGAAGGAAAGTGGGCAGGTGTCAGGCTGCAGGCAGAGCACGTGCACAATGCCTGACAACTCACAGTAGGATCTCCTCTAGCACTTTTGGCTATGTGAAGGTCCTGGACTATAGGGAGTGGGATTTCTAGTGCTAGGGTGGTATTGGAATTCTCCAGAGCTAGGCTTGTGGAGATGGCAGTATTCCACAGTTAAAGAAGAAAAAGATGTATGTATCTTAACATGGTGCATGTTTGTGTTTTTTTTCCTTTCTTCCCTTCCACACACACTTTTTCCCCTTTGCTCCTCCTCTTCCCCCCGTTTTAGTGCCAGCCAATAGTGGCACCTTACTTCCAGCCAGGAGGTGGGCAGGCAAACAGGCAGCTGTCTCCAGAGCTGATAGCATCCTGCTCTGTAGATCATTCATCGGGATGTGTAGGAGTGCTATGATTGGCATGTTCCACCCTCAAGAACACCAAGCACATCATCTCTGCAGCAAGTTCAGCCTCCGAGCCTAGGGACGTATGTATTCATTCACAGGCTCAGGCCTCTCAGTGGGCAGCTTAGGAGATACCACTATACTACAGGGCTCTCCAGGTAGTATTCTTCTTCTTTCTTTTCCATCCACAAAAAATCATATTCTTGTAAAATGTATTTGAAGAGACGTTGCAACATAGAGTACCTGGTAGGCTTGACGTAGGCGTTGCCCACTTAAATTTCTGCTGCAATTCAGTTAGCGTTAAGATAAGGTTTGTTGTAAAATATATATGATTTTGTTTTTAATTATTTAACCAGGAGTACAGGCTTTACTAAAAGAAGTCTGTTTTAAAAACCTGTCTCACGTTTTGTGTATGTTTGTATGTATGTGCTTTCTGTCAGGTTTACTTCGTGTATTGCCTTTTTTAACATCCTTAATGAGCTGAATGACTATGCAGGACAACGAGAAGTAGTTGCAGAAGAAATGGGACACAGAGTGTACGGAGAATTGATGAGATACTCTCATGATCTAAAAACCGAGAGAAAAATGGTAATTTCTATATTTTGGTTTTACAATAGAGTATCAAAATTGATATCTTGTAATGAATTGATGTATTTGTTGTCCCAGTTTGATGAATTTGGAAATAAGTAGGTTTCATAATACGCTTATAAAATTATGTATTTGAAGTTACTCTGTATTGTTATGTACTGGTTTACTACAGTTATTAAACCTAAGAATTAGGATCTTGGGAGGTGGTGCTTATTAGTAACTTTCTTGTCATTGTGATTTTCATCTGGGCTACTGTTCTTGTATGATCAGTGAGGTCTTTCAGAGAGTGCAGGTAATGTGGGAGATACTGCACATCAGAGTGGGTCGACTACAGCAGTGACTGACTAATGGTAATACTATTAAAAAGAGGTGTATGTTAAATTTGTGGTGTTTTTAGCATCTTCAAGAAGGACGAAAGGCTCAGCAGTATCTGGACATGTGCTGGAAACAGATGGACAATGTGAGTCTGTGTTTTGTGGTTTTTCCTATTGATAATATAACGATGTGTAAATGGAACTGTGGTCATGTGTTTTGCTTAGGTTTTACTGTTTAGCTATGTTACTGACTGTCCAAATCACACTTAGTGACATCTACAACATAGTTCTAGTTCCCCGTTTAAAAAAATAATTTCTTGTAAACAGCTTCTGTGTGTATATGTTTGAGTGGAGCCTTGGCTTTTATCTGGTGTGAAGAGGTCTATTTTTTAATGTGGGTACAGGCTTCTTTGGTACTTGGGGTACTTCTTGTTTAGAGGGTAATTAATAATGAGTATTTAAAGGTAAAAAAATGAAGGTAAAATCTTAAGTCCACTGTGTTTGACTTGAGTTTGAAGATTTGTTCCATGGGGTAATTCAAGAATGCCACTGTAGACTGTTATACTTTCAGGAGGTGGAATTAACTCTTTAATAGAGAAATGCAGGAAATTAATTTCTTTCTAACAGATTATAAGCTCCTTTTTCTTGAGAGACAAGCTTTTAAAGGTGAGAAAATACATTCAACTAAGTATGCTCAAGATGCAGTCTGGTAGTCTGCTGACTTTGTGTCTTAGGGATGTATTGTGTCTTTGATCCAGATGATTGTGAAGCAGTACGGGAGAGGTGAATATCTGCTAGGTTGCTGTGAATCCAGACAAGTAATATCTTTCTCTGGTGTCATGTCAAAGAGCTCAATTCTTGATAAGAGGACCAGAGTAGAAGCAGATGTGGTAGTTTTAGGTGCTATCACCCTTCACCGACATAATTCCTGGAGTTCATCTCCATCAGTAATGTTGCGTGCACTGCATTTACTGCAGTACAAGGTCAGTGTTTTAAATCAGTGCAGCCTTTATGGGACACATCAACATCAGCTGCCTGACTGCGCTGGAGCAGGAGAGCATTGCTAAGACAGTCTCTGTTGGCAATTTGTCTCTAGAGGTATTAGTTTCCTGAGCTGCAAAGGGTTTTCCTACAGCAGCTGGCTGGATTTATAGTCAAGCAGATATACCCAGCATCAAGTGCATTGAGTACTGTCACCTGTGATGCTTACCGCTGTGGCAGTTGACGTGAGTATTTATGATAATGGGTGGGTGTGCTAAGATCTCGTAATGTAGATAAATCCTTCAGACTCTCTTCAAACTAGTTTCATGTAATTAATTACATTAAAATTGATCACTGAAGAAGAGTACTTGAAAATTTTACTCATGCAAGTCCATGTTTAAGTTTTCTACCCCCTGACTTTTGTTTCGATTACGGAAGTTAGGCTAGAAGGTGGATTTACCTGTTTATAGCCTACCGAAGAACTTTGTAATAGGTTGTTTTGTATTTTGATTATCTGGTGTTGTATAGCATAGTCACAGTTGTTTCCTTACTGGTACTTCAAGGAAATAAGTTTTAGGTAGAAAAGTTGAAAGTTATTGAGACTTGGTTGCTGTGAAAACAAAGGTGTTCACTTAAAGGTCCTTAGTGAATTTCAGATACTTACATGGAACCCAAAAGGGGGTAGTGACTGTTGAAGCTGTAAGTTTGCGTCTTTTTTAGAGCAAAAAGAAATTTGAGAGAGAATGCAGAGAGGCAGAGAAGGCGCAGCAAAGCTACGAAAGGCTGGACAATGACACTAATGCGACAAAGGCTGATGTTGAGAAGGTAAAAGTAGTGCCATTTCTTTCTTTACTCTCTCTTTATTATTAAAAGCATGTTATTTGCATGTTTATTGTCAGAACTTGAACAATGTTCTCTGAGTGTATAAAATTATGTATAAAATGTGCGTGCTTATTATGTGCAGAAGTAAAGTGTAAGACAGTGTGTAGAGGGAGTGTGCTTCATTAGTCTTGAGAGGATGACTGTCTTCCTTAAACAGGCAGGCTTACTGATGTTTGGTGTCTTGTGATGTAGATGTTCAGTCACTCCTATGTTTTTTCAAATATGCATTGGGTAATGGAGATAAAATGATCATTAATCACTCTGTACATAATAAATGTGATCTGTAGTCTGTCATATATGAAAGTCTCATTCTTTTTTATTTCGCTTATAAGGATGCCAGTTTTGATGAGTTGTGATTAGTGTTTTTGCATAGTTGGTAAAATGACTTAAAATAATGCTGTATGTCATTGAAAAGCACCAGACATGTTTGAAATGATGACACTTTCCTACTAGGCTAAGCAACAGTTAAACCTCCGCACACACATGGCTGATGAAAACAAAAATGAATACGCTGCACAGCTACAGAACTTTAATGGGGAACAGCACAAACACTACTACATTGTCATTCCTCAGATTTATAAGGTAAAATAATTAACAAAGAACAAATGTCTGATCTTCTTTTAAGGGACAAGTAGATTTTAAGATTTAAAACCTTATTTTGGGGATTTTATTGCATAATTTTATCAAGAAATTAGCGTAGTGTTTGTAAAACCTGCATTTTATCATGAGACTACAGTAATTACACTTAGACTTCTAATGAAAATACTCTGTTGCATTTTCTATGAAGATTTTGTATTTTATAGACTCTTGGTTTAAATATTGCTGAAGAGCTATGGCAGAATAAACATTTGAGACATCTGAGTGAGAGCAAACATTTAAAACAATCATTCTAGTAAGTTTTGTTACTAGTTCTCTTGATGTTTGTGAGTATGAATGCTTTGACTCCAGCAGAGAGGAAGAAAGCTAATGGTGGCTGTGGGGTTTAATGTGTCTCATGTCTGGGTATAAAATTGGTAGATTTGAGACAGAAGTCATTGCTTCATCAGTATTGCCAGCAACTCACAGAGCTCTCTAAGACAGCAAGAAAAGGTAAAGGCCAAATTCAGTCAATACTTAGCATCTGAAAAGGCTTTTTCGTCAGTGTGCTCCGTGTATCTATAAAGATTTATTTTTTTTAAAGGTTCTTTAAAAAACAATGAGTCATTGCCAGACTCTTTGAAGTGAAGTGATTGAGGGGCATCAGGGGAGGAAGAGTTCAGATGTATGTTGGCGTGTATGTTCAGTTGCTTGTGAGAACGCTGTGACTGTAGAAACTGATTCTGAGGCAGGGAGAGAGGAAGGGAACAGTAAAAATGTTGATTTTGTTTGAAAGAAACCAACTTGAGAACCCTTGATAGTTTCCAGAAGGACCAAGAAGCTGATATTTTTTAAAAATACTTATTTGAAGGTCTAGGAGAAAATTGCTCTGGCTTATTAAAGAATTTTCTAACATTTTCCCTGTTAGGCAGCACTACAATGGATCTGCTGTAGCTTGCTGAAGGAGGGTTCGCTGTCAGCTCCAGGAGAAACAGTCCTGTTGTCTGTGCATGTAACTTGGACTGGAGTTTTGATTTATTGCCTTATTTCTCTAGGGTTAAAATCCATTATCCTTGTAAGATATTGCTTACAGTTTTTGAATCTGTACTAAGAGCAGAAAGACCTAGTCTGACTTACTCTTGGGATGATGTTTTTATTATCTCCTTGCAAGTGTTTAGTGACATTCTGTGAGAGAACCTGGGGAGAGAGATTTAGCTTGACTAAGTCATTGCTTTGCCTTAGAGATGAAATTGGCTGCTGTTTGAGACTTTGTTAGACTAGATACAGGGAAGATCCGACTCATTTTTGATAACCTGTTGATGTATGTACTATTGTTTTTTGTCTTTCTTTGATTTTGTTTTTTCTGCCTTCAATTAGGTGAAAGGTCCAAGGCTATTATCTTAATAGTATCTCTCTTTAATTTGTTCTTTTTGTTTTGTTCCAGTAGACTTAGTGCAAGTCTTATGTAATGGTATTATTTTCTTTATTTTCTTACACACTTCTAAAGGAAATGGTTTGTATTTCAACTTAAGAGACCATGTCAAAACACCATATAATTTTAGTATTTCTGACTTTTCCTACTTTTTATTCTTGCTGTTATTGGAAAGTGTAAAAATAAAAATGAGATAGAGATACTTATTACTAGAGAGAAATTATTTGGACCCAGGAGGAAAAAGTGAGGAGATGTAGAAATTAGTAGAACTTCTTTATTGTAGTTTTCATTTTTGCAAATATTTTGAACTAAATAAGTGGCTGTAGATGCTGTATATGTGCTTTAAAAAATAATAAGGAGAGAAAGTCCAGTTGTTTACATCAGTTATGAAAATCTGAGTACCAGCACTTCATAATTACTGTTTGGGGCATCTGTGTCTGAAAGAACCTGATTTTTTAGCTTAAATAAGTTCTGTGTTTAACAAATAAGAATATTGGGAAAGCACAGAAGTTCTTTAGTACACCGTGGTGACCGCAGTCACTACATACATCAGGACAGGGGGAAAAATCTGAAAACAAAAGCTTTATTTTATCTTTGTTTGTGTTTGCAGCAACTTCAAGAAATGGATGAAAGAAGGACTATCAAACTTAGTGAATGTTACAAAGGCTTTGCTGACTCCGAGCGCAAGGTTATTCCGATTATCTCTAAATGTTTAGAAGGGATGATACTTGCGGCAAAATCTGTTGATGAACATAGAGTAAGTACAATTCAGTGACGTCTTACATGTGCATGAGCAATTTAACTGATATGGAAGGTGCAAAGAGGGGATGGATGGACTTAGCCTAAATGTTTATCTTTCTGTTGTTAAGGAGTTGTCTGCTTGAAAAGTGTTGTGACTATAGTTTTAGTCTAAATAGTCACTTCCAGTTAGTATTTAGAAACACTTTCAGTGTTTCTTCTCTTCCTGTGTGTATAAGCTTGTGATCTGAAGATCTTTGACACTTTCCCTCTGTACGTGATTGTGGACACATTGTTTTGGTTATTGTGAAATATCTTAGAATACCAACACAGTTGATATTTCCTCCAGTATGTAGCATTAACTCACATCAGGGGTGTTCAGTGAACGAAGTATCACTCTGTGTCCTGTTTGATTGCAGCTATTGGCACTTCTTTCTCATTTCTTCTGATATGGCTTTTCTCTATCTTACTGCATCTAGCTGCTTAGTGTTATTTGCATATCACTGCTTTTGTCAAAGGATTAGCAGGTGGAGTAGTCATTTGGCCCTGAAGCATGTCCTGTTCTAAATTTGTGGTAACCCTTGGGGAGTATTTGCTGTTTTCTGAACAGCAAGGTAAGCTTTGATTTACACTCATGGTAACGCTGCTGAGAAAAAAAGAACATACGTTATCTTAACTCGATCTATCCCAAACAATGCATTTTGAGCTCTCTTTCACCTTCCCATCTGTGCATCTCTGCAATAAAGGGAAAATCTATGTCTCTGTTGTTTTTCTGTCCCTGGTTAGTTCTTGGTGCGTTTGCATGTTTTACTTTTCTAAACTCTTTAATGGCCTGTGTTTAGGACTCTCAACTAGTGATAGACTGCTTCAAATCTGGTTTTGAACCTCCTGGAGATTTTCCATTCGAAGATTACAGTCAGAATATTTACAGAACTATCTCTGATGGAACCATCAGTACACCAAAGCAGGAAGGCATGAGAATTGATTCAAAAACTACCGTGGGCAAGGCTAAAGGAAAGCTGTGGCTGTTCGGAAAGAAGCCAAAGGTAATAATTAAGAAACTACTCTTAAGAAAATTAGAATGTGAAGATCTAGAGTGCATAGAAGCAGCAATTTATATATTTTAAACTACCCTTCCTGTTGTTTCCCACTGTCCTGTAAAGTATCTATAAGGAGATCTGAAGGTTGGAGTGGAGCTGGATATTTATCATACTAAAAATCAAGTTCTCAGTGGGGGAAGCTTTCTGATTTTCCTTCTTGTGTCTGGGAATTGTTTTAATCGTTATTTGATAAAAGTAGCTTCCCATTTTTGTAACATTTTTAAGTTCCTGTAAAGACCCTCTGCAATTACATAGAAAAGGTGATAATTGTGAATGTCAAAATGGAGCACGCTGTGGAGTTGGGCAGACTTCAGATCTCTGTTTTATACCACAGAGAGCAACCTCCTTCTGTCACAGTTTGTGGATGTTTCCATATAGAAGTGTTACATAGACATTAATTATACCTGTTGCTAGTTTTGAAAACTTCTGAGGTGTGTTGAGAACACTAAAATGTATCATATTGCATGGATACTGTTGAAGCTCCATACAGGTAAATGCCCCAGAAGAAATATTAGTGTGAAAGAGAGAAAAATATTCCTATGCTCCAGAAAAGAATTAAAGCAGAGGTATTACTCCTGCCTTGTATTATTATGTGAGTTTCAGTTAGCATTTTCTGTTCAAGGTGTCTTCACGGATTAACAAAAAAGATTATCAATTCATGCATTAGCTATACAATTGAATAATGAAGCATTTACATATTTAAATTTTATGCTATGTCTTTAGTATTGGAGCATATCAGTGAGTCATTTTAATGTTTCCCACAGATCTCTATGTGGTTATTTTAATGCTCCAAGTCAGTTTCTGCCATTTATTGTTGGAAACTATTCTCAGAGCTTGTTAGTGGTAAGATTTATTTTCCACTTGATAGCATTCCAGGAAAGCAAACCTTTACAGATACAAAGGATACAGCTGATTCTTTATTCCCCCCTCAGTATATTGTGTAACTGCAGCCGAGTGTTAAAAAGAAAACTGATTGTTTACTTTTCATGCAGTCTAATTAATGATTGATAATTGTTTAAATGCATTGATGCATTAGCACATTAATTGCATTTGGCTGCAGAGGTGGGGAAGATTCAGCCTGTTCTGAAATTCAGTTGTGATGTCCAGTTGACAAGAAGACATCTTTCTGAGAAATTTGGAGAAGGAAGCTATGAAAATCTGCGTTGGTTTTCAGTTTGGCCCTTGCCATTTACTGCAGTTGTAAGAGATTACTTGTTGTGATGACAGATGAAGAAAGCAGGCAGGACTTACCATGCTCTTTATTCTCCTCAGTTTGTGTAATTTGTATGTAGTGTTCAGAGAGTCAGCCTTAGTCTTTCCTGTATGGAATCACAGGAGATGCATACCATGTCATTAAGGACCTTTTTTAATGTGTTTTGGGGCAGGATGGGAGGGCATCCTACGAAAGAGCAGCTGGCAGCAGAATACTTATCAGGAGATACATATTTAATTCCAAATGCTATTTACAGGTTTTAAAAGGTATTCTTAAATTAGCTAATATAAAAACTTACAGATTTATTGTAGCTGGGGCATTTGGGGTGGCCTTTAGGCCTTCACTTAGATGAAACTATGGCTGACCTTGACATCTAGATGTGCATTTTCCTGTTTTTTATGTTGTCAAAGACATCAAAGTCTTTTGGAATGGGAAAGAGTTGTGCAGCAGAGGAAATAGTACAGAAAAATCAAATCACAGAAAAGCAGCAGAGGTGTCAGAGATGAAAAATGAGAGAAGCAATTTGAAGAAAGGGTAGAAGAAAGCGGTGGAATTCTCAAGATGGCACTGATTAAGAATGCCATGCAGCCATTGTGTCAGTCCAGCTTGGCTACAGAGACCGAGCAGACATTTTGTTTGAGCCATTCTCCATAAGTATGCCCAATGTTTCTGTTTTAGCTTAACCAGCAGGCTTCATTGACGTGTAGAAACAAACAGGGAGCAGGAATGTGCAAGCTTCCAAAACAGCTGTAACTGGAGTTGTGAAAATCAGAACTTCCTGTGTTAAGGCAAGAGCCATGGAACTTTGGGATCTTGTTAGGATCTGGTGGAAGTGTTGAGTCTAAAGCTGTTTTGATTATTCCTGCATCCTCTGCACCAGCCTGTAACTGAAGATTAATCGTCACAGAAACCTTTTAAAACCAATACGTTGTAGTGTCAGTGTGTCTGGAACTTTAAAGGCTCTTTCTGTGTTGGATGGAAATTTTATTTTTATACGACAGAATATTCATTTTAAAATCACTTTGAACATTTGGCTTATTTATTGCTTTTTTTATTTCCACATTAGCCACAATCCCCACCCCTTACCCCTACTAGTTTATACACATCCAGTACTTCTAATGGGTCCCAGTATCCCATATTCTCCATTGAACCAGTGCATTATTGCATGAGTGACATAAAAACAGGGAAGCCCAGAATTCCTTCTTTCAGAAGCCTCAAAAGAGGGGTAAGTTTGATAACAAGTTGAAATGCATGATGGGCTATGAAACAGTGTGTTTGTGATGTGGCTTTTCTAATGCTCTTCACCCTCATTATAAGGCTTACTTTGTTAAAAGTAACAGTTGAGCCATGGGGTTGCTGATAGGATGCCTTGTTTCATGTTATACAGAAGTTACCAGCTGTCTAAAAATATCATAAAATAGAAATACACATTCCAAATACTTGTGCATAAAATAAAGGTGTTATAAAGAGGGTGCTCAGCATGTGTTTGATACCTTTCTTCATTGTTGTTCACATTCACAAATGTTTTCCTACTACCATGTAACATAATTTTGCAGTAATTTATCATTGGGTATATAGTCAACACAAAAAACATCTGGTAGATCAGATGTCTTGTTTGCTGACTTTTAATTGAAACAGTGGTAGTTGATTATGAGACACTGAACTAAGCAGGGAGACATTTCATTTGTGTAGCACATGATGTGGGGCTTGTAGATTTTTAAATAACAATTTTTGAAACATTGCATTTTTATTGCATTTTCTAAATAATAAATTATTCTTGTTTGTCCAAGGTTCTTTTGGATAAATATACTGAGAAATTACTACCAAATGCCACCTTCTGAGATTTATTAATTAATTTATAATGGCCTATCGTGCAAACGGAATTTGTTTGCAAGATAATTAGAAGGAAGTGTGGTTTCCTAGCAACATTTACTAGTGATAAATGTGTTGGCACATTTGTGTTATGTCAGTGGAGCACAGGCTCAGTTTATGTATATTTTATGATATTTATTGATCCAAATAATGACATAATTGGATGCATTTGATTATATATAGTTCATGATTTTCTGCTATTTGAAAAAAATATTGATTTGCTGTCTTACGTGTCAAGAATTGCTGACCACTGTTGATGTAACGTGGAGATCAAAGTCCAGCAGTGCTACATTGCAGTAAAGTTAATGATTTAGAGGCTCCCTTGCTGTCCTTCTGAAATATAATGAGTTATACTTCCTTTATCCTTAAGTCACATTGTAGTACCTTATTTCAGGCCCTCAGATATCTTGGGAATGCCCTTTCTACTACCACCATTTTTCTAGACAATTCAGTATTGATGGGGGACAGTTTCTGCTTCCCCGTCCTGGGTCACTCACTTCATCGTTTGTTCTGGTCATGAAGATATATTCTTTCTTCAGTACTCAGGGAGCATCTAACTGGATTTAGATACTTGTTGAAATGGCACAGGTCTTGATTAGATCTCCATTTTGTTGATCACTAAATGCACTGACTCCTGGCTCATAAATCAACACCTTGAAGTATCAGTGGTTCTAGAACCTCTTACTGAAGCAAAAAATTATCTCACATGTACAGAATGCAACATGTAGTAAAAGTGAATTAATTTAATATGAAAGAGTATTGTGTAAAATTAGCAAGGATCACTAGTATCCTACAAATCTATATTAACTCAAATATCCCACATTATCAAATAGTTAATCTCTGTATATAATTTTTATGTTTTTAAATAACTTGCAGGCATTTTAACAGATGTCACATTATCACATATTGTCTTTTCAACTTCAGTGTAGGCTGTAATTTTAGTAGCTTTTTTTACCTCATTTATTAGTCTCATTTTTATAATATTCAGCGCTCAGTAGTTGCTGGTACATGGTGTGGTTTTCCATGGTTTTGTCCCTGGAAAATAACCATAGAATAGTCAGGGTTGGAAGGGACATTAAAGATCTTCCAGTTCCAACCCCCCTGCCATGGGCAGGGACACCTCCCACTGGATCAGGTGCCCAAGCCCCATCCAACCTGGCCTTGAACACCTCCAGGGATGGGGCAGCCACAACTTCCCTTGGCAACCTGTTCCAGTGTCTCACCACTCTCATGGTGAAGAAATTCTTTCTAATGTCTAGTCTAAATCTGCTCCTCTCCAGTTTATGTTCGTCCCCCTGTCCTATCACCACAAGCCTTTATGAATAGTCCCTCTCCAGTTTTCTTGCAGGCCCCTTTCAGGTACTGGAAGGTCGCTATCAGGTCTCCTCAGAGCCTTCTCTTCTCCAGGCTGAACAAGCCCAACTCTCTCAGCCTGGCCTCACGGGGAAGGTGCTCCAGCCCTCGGATCATCTTTGTAGCCTCCTCTGGACCTGTTCCAGCAGTTCCATATTCTTCTTACACTGAGGATTCCAGAACTGGACAGTGCTCCAGACAAGGTCTCACAAGAGAATTGCTTCCCTCACCTTGCTGGCCGTGCTTCTTTTGATGAAGCCCAGGAAAATAATGTCCAAGTGGTATTGCCATGCTGAGCTACTAAATGGTATTTAATTTGCTTCTGCTTCTCCCAAGGTTTATCCATGACCTGGCACATCTCTGAGAGTGAGCACTCTGGTGATTGTTTGAGGTGTCCTGGACCAGATGTGACTCGACTGTCACAAACCCAGACTGCCCTCGCTATGTGCTGTATGCATGAGTTTTTCCTGTCATGCTGTGTAGCAGGAGTAGTGAACAGCAACTGTAGGAGAGGCTATTGAAAACAGCCTTTCAATGTGAGCATGTGTACCTGGTGGTGTTAGTACTGCCGTTCCATGCTGCCAGTTATCCTTTGGAATTATGATGCTTCCAGACAGTGCTTAGGAGAGGTCTTGCTCAGTGCCACCTGATACATAAACAGATGCATCATCAAAATAACCCTTACCAGTGTTTTCCTGGAAGATGCTTTATCAAGGGAACAAGAAGTTTATCCTGTAGTCATTTTACATCTTTGGAGTTGATTGAACTTCATACCAAACTCTCAGTTGTAAAGGTGCCTCAGTTTCCTTACTGCTGGAAATTCTGTTTTTCTGTGTGCCTCAGTCAACAACCATAACAATTTTGAGGGTCATTAATGATGTCCAAGATCTGTACCTGCTCAGCAGCCTGATGTTTCTCTAGAGAGGGTTATCCAAAGGCATTGAAAGCATGGCAGATCCTCAACATGCTGTGAATGTTAAACCCAGCACCTGGTATCCCATTTTTTATTTGCTTCCTCTTAATGATAAAGTCTTTACTCCTTTAATGTTTTTATTTTTATCTGTCCTAAAACATTTCTAGGATAGCAGTTATGGCCCAAATGCTGTTTTCAGAAAGAAATTGGTAACTTCTGAGCTTGAAAAATATCTTGGTTTACTGTGGTTCTCTTGTGATAATAAAGTAAATGTGTAAAAATTAAAAGTGATGATAGCTAATTAGTAGTTGTGATTAAAAAATTATTTGCAGATTGCTGACCAGTCCTCCATCATCATCAAATTCTGTTATTTTGTGCAGTGTTGGCTGTGTGTTTGTTTCTTCTACAATAGTTCTTTAGCATATCATTCAAAACACTAAAATTCAAAAGTAGTTTAATGACATCGTGTAATAGAATTTCATGAGTTATATTACTCGTTATCTCTTAGTAATTTTTAAAATCAGTAAATCCAAAAGTAGAAGTGCATTTCTGAGTATTGTATTTTGCTTTTCTTGTGCTCATAGTAAAATGCATTTTTATAAATTAAATTTTTAATCCTTAAGTAATATTTCAAAGATACATTTTTAGGCATTAATCATTGTTGTACCTAGTCATTGCGTGTAATAATTTCCCGTTTCTTTCTGTTTTCAAATGAACTATGCAGTGGTCGGTGAAGATGGTAAGCCCGTGTGCTGATCTGTCTGCTGTACTTCTGCTGAGATAGCATGAAAGTAATCTTTTGAAAACATTTCCATGCCATAACCGCTTTAAACCAGGTGCTGAAATACATCAGATTTTCCACTCATCTTGCACAGTCTTCTTAATCATCCATGCTTAAAGTAAGATAATTAGACATGTGATCTGGCTGCAGTGAAGTCTGATTTTTGGGACATTGGAGTTGACCAGTATTCATGTGTTGGTCGTGATGGTCATACTTGGCAATTTCTCTTGGTCAGGAAGTTCGTTAAAGCAGAGTGAAGTAGGTACACGGAAAGATGATAAAACTTGTACAGAGCAGAAATATTAAATACTGCAAAATTCACTCCTTCAAATGTCCCTAAACAATTGTAGGGTAGATGTTCCTTTCTGTTTAGGAATATTCAAAAGCTGTTAGGTTAAATGAAAACCACACCTTGATCGGCGGTGGTGTTTTGCAGAGTAAATCAGTAAAACTTAACAAAATGGCCTCTCCTTCTGCATGTTGCTGTAAGCTGCTCTGGTTTTATCTGGTCTGTACAGAGGAATGGTTTAGAGGATGTGGTTGTCTTTTTGTTTCTTTGTAGTGTGTAAAAGCACCCCAGAAGATGTTAATGAATTCTATTTTCCTCCAGAAACACCTCCACTTTATTTTGGAACATCTTATTCTGATTTCCCTCTGTTTACAGTGTCTTGTATTCCCTTCTTAAAAAGCAGTGAGATTATGATTTTACAAACGCCAAAGAACAAAGTTGAGGGGCAGGAATATCAGAGAGGTGTTAGAAACTTGACACCTGAGCCAAAGGCTGCCTGTGTCAAGTCATGGCAGTCTGCCGCAGAGGTTAACGGTAAAGGCAAGTGGGTGCCTTGTGCTAAAACCAGCCAGGACATCAACAACGTAACTTCAGTTTTCCCATTACTGAGATGTGTACCGTATTTCCTTCTCACTGCCGTTGGTGTCTGTCGCTCTGTGAGGAAGAGTTGTCAACACAAACTCCCAAGATACATAAAAATCTCTTCCCATACTTTCACAACTGAGTCCTTGCATCCTATTTATAATTTCAGCACAGGTTTGCCATCAAAGCCTTACAGGTGTGGGCTCATAACAGTTGGTGTTGGCAAGGGGGTGGGGTTTGGGATTTTTTTTTTGGTTTTGAAAGTCAGAGGTTTTTTCCCTCCTTGAAACATCAGTTTTTATAATGAAGAAGGTGACTTGCAAATTTTGATTTGGATTAACAGATTTCAGTAAAAATGTTAATGTTACAAAGGTTTTTCTGTGCTCTGTGAGTTAGTGTTATGTGAGTTTAAATGCATCAGAACTTTTTAAGTTTTAATGTGCTTACTAGCGAGATTGCTGAACTTCTGGATGAGAACTATAATACTACCTTGGAATGAAGAACCAAAACACGTTATTTTTCTTCTGTTAATATCCAGATCGCCACCGAGCATACACTCCAGAGAAAGAATCTTTTCTCAATCTGCTTTAAGTGCAGTGGGCTCAGCTTTTCAGAAAAATGATTAAATCTACACATTTTTAATTCAATCTGAGCGCCAACTGTTACAGAAGGCTGAAGGAATCTTGAATGAGCAAATACAATCTGGCAGCAGGAACGTGCATTTATTCTGTTGTGGTCTTTTCTAAAGCTGTGTGTCAAGTAGAGTTTTTAAGGTTCATCCTGCTTCCAGTGAACACTGTCCGTGTGTGGTTCTGTCAGTTCAGCTGCCCAGGTCTCCGCCTGGCACTTGGTTCAAGAGTGTTTCTCCTTGCAGGGCCCTGCACTTGAAGACTTCAGCCATCTCCCTCCAGAACAACGACGCAAGAAACTGCAACAGAGAATTGATGAACTCAATAGAGAGCTACAGAAGGAAACAGACCAAAAGTGAGGGCATTGTTTGAGTTTTGGTCATGGTTCTCTCTCTCCATTTCTTTTGAAGTCGTCTTCCTAAGCCAGCAGTACTTGGAAGCTAGGAGAGAGTGGACTAGAATGGGCTATTACAAAGCACCTGTTAGTTCCTGGTTTATTGTCTGTAGGTTCTGTTAGCATTGCTTGCTTCTGCTTCTGCTTTACCGTAACACAAATTTTTATCCTAACATTGCACAGGAAACATCAGATCTAAAAGCATGCATTAAAGAAAAAAATCACTGTGTGTGTCTCTGGAGCAAAAGAGCTGCAACCTCTAGTGCATTAAGAAAAGGAACACTAATACTGCTTAGGAAATTGTATGTAGCAAACGATATGGGAAAGTGTTGAGACTGCACAGGGAAGAGTTGGCAGTTGGAGTTCTTGTGGACACCAGAAAGTAAGCAGACTACTAGGATCACAGAAAGGGAGAAGGATTTAGGTGTGATGTGAGGAGCAGTCGTTCCTCAAGCCTTTGCTTAGTATCTAATCATGAGTTGGGGTCTGATACACAGGAACATTATTGTAGCTTTAATGAATCAGTACTGATGTGTGTAGTGTTTGTAATTGCTGGGTTTTGTATCTTTTAGAGATGCCCTCATCAAGATGAAGGATGTTTATGAAAAAAATCCCCAGATGGGTGATCCAGGCAGTTTGCAACCAAAATTAACTGAGACTATGAGCAACATGGACCGCCTGCGGATGGAAATACACAAGAATGAGGTTAGACTCTAAAACAGCTCCTTGGAAAATGTAAATTAGTAGCAAGATTTTAGTTTGCCTTATTGGCTATAAATATAGCACCCAGAAAAACTACTTAAGTGTTCCCAAAACAGTTTTTGTGACATGCCATGTTTTTAAGCAGGTTCATCTAGCCAGAATAAGGATGTACATTACTCAAGATGTAAACTATTTAGAAGAATTTCTTATTAATCACTTATTTTGAAATTAGTATGTGGTTAAACATTACTTTTTCTCCTTATGACTAGCTCTGAGCATAGACTGAGCATGAGGGACAGGTTTGTGTTTCATGTGCAGTAATTATTAGACTACACGTGTGAGCACAGCCTCTGCATGGCTGTGTGCTGACAAGTAAATTGTATGCAGTTACATGCATCTGATAAATGATACTTGCTGGCTTAGAATCAAGTTTTTCTTTGTTTTTTTCTCCCCAAGGCCTGGCTCTCTGAAGTTGAAGGTAAAGTAGCAGCCCGAAGCGACAGGCGGCACAGCAGTGATATCAACCACCTTGTAACACAGGGCAGAGAAAGGTCACTATTCTATTCCTACTGCTTTTATCCCTTGGATAAGAGTCAGTGTATTTCTTTGATAATTTATGTTGGGTGATGGTTGTTACTCATCTTCTGAAAGTTTATGTCCTAAAGGAAAATCTTACTGGTTCTGAATTCTAGAGGTCACTTTGTGTCATTATGGTAGATTTAGAAAATAGTCTAGTGGAAACATCACTCACTAAACAGCAGCACCTCTCAGAACCATCTTATTCCATTGCATGGGGTTCACCAGTCTTCCACGTTCTGTGGAGACAGGCTTGTCAAAATGATGTTTGTTTTTGTAGAATTCAGGCCAAGCTGTGGTTAGATTGAGTATTTTCAGAAAAGCACCTCCAGCAGTAATACCAGAAACTGCTTGGCAGGCATTCCCAAAGCGACACCCAGGGCCTGCCCTTTGTGATATGGGATGTTCTGAGTTGTAGAGCTGAGAACTCCGAGGCCTCATGCGCCAATCATTGTATTTATAGCCCTGAAGGGAGTTACACAGATGATGCGAATCAGGAAGTTCGAGGCCCACCACAGCAACACGCACATCCAAATGAGTTTGATGATGAGTTTGAAGATGATGATCCTCTACCAGCTATAGGACATTGCAAGGCAATATATCCATTTGATGGTAAGGTTAACGATGTGCACTATTTCCTTACTATAAGGCATGTATTGTTTGTTACAGAGAAGACAGGCAAAATGATTTCAAGTAAATTTACTGCATGAGCAACTAATTGTTTGTAAGATGAGTGGAAATATTTTATAAATCACTTTAATTCATGAGTAGTACTTTGGGCTGCTTTAAGATAAATATTAGCACAGCTTTTGGCAAATATTCAGCTTTGCAAATTGGACTCAAGTTTTTGTCTGTAAGCCTGTCTGGCCATATGTTCTCTTGCACAGATTTTTGTTTCTTCCTGTTTATATATAATCTAGAAACTACGCCCTGGGAGAAAGATGACTTGAAATTCTGTCTGAACATTGAGATTTCTTTGCCTTGTTTTTCCCAGGTCATAATGAAGGCACTCTAGCAATGAAAGAAGGGGAAATTTTGTATGTCATTGAGGAGGACAAAGGCGATGGGTGGACAAGAGCTCGAAGACATAATGGAGAGGAAGGCTACGTGCCAACATCCTATATAGATGTAACACTAGAGAAAAACAGCAAAGGTGCAGTAACCTATATCTAACAGTAAACTGGCAGCTTTCAGTTGTAGGCTCCCTGGGGAAAGTAGTGGAAAAACAGCATGTTACACAGGTTCACAGAAACCATTAGAATGTCAGAAGTCAGCAACGGTCTGTGGTTTGCAACATGAGTTTGCTGTAGTTTTTTTCAAGAGATGACCGCATTAAATTATGCATCTTATGCTGGTCTGTAATTTTGACCAATGCCTTCTGCTTTAACTGATCTAGTGTCCCGCTTTACAAAGCACTAAATCCAATTCAGCTATTCAACTGAAAACGACCAGGATTCCTGCTTGTTCTATAGAATACTTTATTATAGAGACCTGAAAAACTGCTTAGTTTTAAAGATCTCTTAAGATCTACATTTTCTACTTTCGTGACTTAAACTCTGTTTTTAAAACAGAGGTTTTTTTCCTCTAATAATTAACTGAACTCAGTTACTTAAAGTTATTCCTTCCTTAGCAAACACTTGGCAGCTTTTGCTTCTTATGACAGGAAAATGTTTTCTGATTCTTAAAGCTCAACAAAAATTCTCAGGAAAAAACATTATGACCAAGGACAGAAAGTCCACTGACCTGCCTGCCTCCTTCCTTTTCAGTACTTCTAATGTAGAACGTTGTGTATTGGACACAACTTCATTGTTTTAACTCTAGATACCTGGAGCAAAGGCAAAAAAAAAAAAGAGACAACATGTAGTGCGTTATGTCTTACTGAAACCTCTGTGCTCATGAAAAGGGAATGATTTTATATTCTTAATCTGTGCCTGTAAACTAAGTCTTTGAATTGAATCATGTTTAGTTTTAAATCAAGGTCTTAAATGGGCAGTCGTCCCCCTCCCTATTAAATCACTGAGGACCGGGAGCTGCATTGTGCTTACTTGATTACTAGAGGGGAAAAAAAGCTTGTCTAAAAGCTGTGGTTCTTATGAGAATTTGTGGAGTTCAGTACAAGTAAAGCCACTGAAAATGGCCTGTTAGAAGCGAGCACGCTTCTCTGTCTTCTAAAGGCCTTCAGTAACTTTGTTCTTTTCTTTTTCCTCTTGGACTGCAGGTTCCTGAAGCGGGTTTCTGAGGAAATGGGCGAGATCTTGAAGGAGGTTATATGCAGCTGCGGGGNGCTAGTTGCATGACTGCATGCAGACATACCCTTAGTCACTAACATCTTAGCATCTCCATACATAGGTAAGGATGTCTTACAAACTCTTCAATTTGTGCAGGAAAATGAGAATTCCATTACCAGAGTAAAAAAGCTACTGCTCCTAAAATTGTTTTAGTTTCATTGACCTAGGTTGTCCCAGATGCACAAACTATATTTTAGCTTGTGCTTTGTTTTCATTATCATCTCAATTACACTCTTTCCCAACTCATTTTAATTGGCAGTCATTTCCAACCGTGTCAGTTACCAGTCTGCCTGTGCCACCTCCATGCTCGCCGTTAACCTCCTGCATGTCTAGGACAGTCAGGCATGTCTGCATAACACTACGCCATCATTGCTTGTCTTATTTCGTAACAAATAATTTTGTTTAAATATTCTCAGCACTAGAGTTTCATCCCACTATCCATGGGTGCTGCTGTAACTGTACCACTGCAACCATCCTTACATTCCAGTTTTTGGCATAACTGATAAGAGACCATAATGTGTTTGTGTTGATTTGGGGAAATAATACATCTCAGCTCTAGCCAACAACGCAATCGAGAGAAACTCCTAGAACTGTGGTCCATCTTCAGCACTTCAGTGACCTGGTGGGAGCACTGAACACCTGGAACACCACCAGAGAAGTTCACTACTGCAAGCTAATGACTGTTCTCAGAAGTCAACCACTTGCCATTCAAATGCTGCCTTAAACTTGAGTGCCTAAATCTGTTGTTTGCCAACACTACCACTTACAGTATCCCACAAAGGGCTTTGCGTCTCAGCTCTTCTCGCAGTGCTGCAGCTGCTGAGGTAGCCACGGTAGGTGTTGTCTAGAGCTCTACTTTACTGGATACATGGTGCATCGTGAATTTTATACATTGAAACGTGTATCTCTTAATTTGACTTTAATATTTTAAAAAATATTTTTATGGAAACTGTCTTTTAGTTTTTCACTAATTTTTCACTAATTTTAATTACTGCAGTGCTAGTCCATTTCCAGGTGATGCCTCATTGTATGGACCAGATGAAAATTGATACTTCATAAATGATCGATGTGCACTTTTACTTGTAAACAATGGAAATTTGGATATGTTTATATGTGTAAATATAGTAGTCTGCAGTGCCCCTGTTGCTTATGTTGTCTTGCCTCCTATTTGTGGTTCTATTAATAATTACATCATATCGGATTTATTAGGGTGATAAGAAATAGGCTAGAGATGTTGTGGGGAGGGATACTTGTATCGAAGCAAGCTCATCAACCAAGGCACTTGCTGTTCAGGAGAAATAAAGTCACCATCAAAACATCCCATTTTTCTGGGGTCTGAAGCAATATTTGGATACAGCAGTGCTGGATTCTTTTTGATGTCAGTGTTATTAGGAGCCGTACTACCAGTAAAATTGAATTTGAGTGACATGTGTAGAGGTTTATTCCTTTTTGTACGTATACCACTATTACCCAGCCTGACCTAGTGTATTATGGGGGCTATGACATTTTAAAGTTCAGATTTTTGGAGCTTGTATACAGGGTTATTTATATAATAATGTGACATTACTCAATACTGACAGAACTACTTAGGTAGGTTTTTGGGTTTGGGATGCGTGGGGCGGTGGTGGGGTTTCTGTTTGTGTTTTTTAAATCTAGTGCTTTTTATTTTAAAGTTAGAGGCAAGGAGGAAATGTGATCTGTGTCTTTTCTGCTAAAGGGCCTGTGGTTTGCCAGGCTGATGGCTTTGCAGGTCAGTAATAACACTTCCTGGTAAAGGACTAAATGTTCTTTTCAAGCTACTGTTTGTTTTTCTAAATCCAGGATTTGCTTCCTTGGGAGGCAGGTTGCTTTCATGAGGGATGGTGCAACTTGTATGAGGGTTATTGAACATAGGAAAGAAAAAAACATTTGTACTTGCACAGGTAGTTAGAGATCACTTATTCTAAAATTCTGAATGTGAGTTGTCTTAAAGAATCTTCCCATTTTCAAGTAATTTTCAATCGTTTTTTGTGCACATGTTGATTTCCTGAATGTTAAATGCTTTGTTTAAAAATAGTGTTCTCTGTTGAGAATATTTTCATGGAATAAAAAAATCTTTTCATGGTCAAAGTAATCAGCTTCCCCATTTGTGTTCTGTGAAGACTTAGGGAGAGACCTCCAGCATGATGTCTGTAACCTCTTGTTATGGTGGCAGAACCTCTGCTCCAGCTGTAGCTGGGAGAACAGGTAATAACACCCTTTTAGCATGGGTTGTGGTGGTGGCCTAATCAAGTACTTCCAAATGCTGTATGTAACACCTCACTCCAGCAAGAGCCTTGCCAACAGTGAGCACGTGCAGCTCTGACCATATTAAGTTCTTGCTTAAATATTTATGCAGTATCTGAGGATAATGCTTATTCACCAATTCTGTATGTGAGAAAGAGAAAATTGCTGGTAAAGCACTCTTTATATAAACAAACACTTTGCATGCTGATTTCCTCAGAGAAATGCTAACAGCTTGTGCTTTGCCTTCATCTGAGGGGAAAGAAAAACCAACCTACTACTTACCAAAGTGATTTCACCTCAGTAAATGAAGCAAGTTTAATATATACCTACACCCACACGTTTACTTGTATCTGAAAGAGTTTTGATTATCTGGATTGATTGTTCTTGCTATTTCATCATCCACTCCCTGCAGCGTAGCTGTTGTGCAGGTTCCAGCAAAGGCCAAAGTACTACAGCTGCCATCTCTAAAAAAAATGCTGTAAGTTGTCCCAACACATGCACAAACCCTTTTCTTATTTTTGCAGGGCCCTTGATATTTGAGCCCTCTGTTATGGTCACAGAAAAGATCATTTCTGTGATCTGCAGATATACAAATTATTTTGCTAAGACAGACTTTAATGCACGATACTATGTACACTGTTTTATATTCATTAAAATAATATTATACAACATTTTTTCTGCAATGTAACATACTTAATCTATAATTTTATTTACACTCTTGGCCTCATTTCTGTATTAAGATGCCAGTGCCTTTACTCCTAGGCATTATCAAAACATTGCACCTCTGGGGAAACAGAGAAAGCTGTAAGGCTATCTTACAGGATTAACCTGATTGTTTTAAAGGGATTACTGAATGACTCGGTTACAGCTAAATAAATAATTTGTTTAGAAATCAGTAGTTTTAAACAAGTGTGCATTGTGCAGTTAAAATTTTTGAACAGCTTGTGAAATGGAAGAAGGTTATGCAGTATCAAATCACCAAAGGAGACCCGGGCTATTTCAAGTATAAAATTTGAACAGTGTTTTCTGACTCATATGCTTAGTTGTTCCACCTGCTTCACTAGAGGAGGTTCTAGTTTTCGGGAAAGTGCAGTTAAAATCTGGCTGAATTTCTCGTATCTGTCATTTTGATTAACTTGTGCTCCTTTGCTGCCCCAGAGCAGTCTCATTTGAAATTCTGTCTTGAAGATTTCACTCATCTCTTCGTCTGGCTGGAAACCTAGGAAGTAAAAAGAATCCCACATTATCACCATTAGGCAAGCTTTTTATTCAAAAGGAATGGCTTTAAAACTGTATTCCCTCCAAGTAAGATAAGTGTTACTGTGCTGGGTTCCTGCTGCATAATGATTTAAATAAGCCAGTAAAACAGTGAAAGGCTTTTCCTCCTGTGACATTCTAGTAGCACACGAGTGGCTGTAGGGACACTGGCTCAGGCTATCATACTTTGCACAATTCCAGTGGCCTAGAATTGCCATTATAGCCTGACCTTAAATGTAATTATTGATGTGCTGCCTGCAGAAATACGTCTCTTCCCTCCTGTAATTTTTTCACTGCAAGTTTAAAATACTGGCTGCAAGCAGTTAAGAGCTCACTGTTGCATCTTGCACTGCTGTTAAAAAAAAAAAAAAATCTTAGTGGGGGGCACTGTTATTTGCAAAAATCAGAACAGGAATTTTAAATGGTACAGAAGACAAGGAAGTTATCCTAGGTCCTTCCTGTACTTCTTGTCAGTTGCCAGAAAGAAGGGCCAGCATATTCAGTCATGAAAAGTTAAGAGTCCGTTCAGAAAAAGTGTATGCTCTGTTACTTAATGGAGAACAACAGCGATGAATAATTTACTGTCTGCTTGTAGACAATATTGATGATGGCATCAGACTTGGTGTCCTGCAAGATATTTGCTCCTATCTCAGCTCCCATGAAAGAGGATTTTCTTGCAGTGACCTAGGTCCGCTTAGGCAGACCTTATTTTGCAGACATAACCCACACGTTCTATTCATGTGCAGTGGTTTCTCCTAGGTGTGCTCCCTACCTTCCAGTATCCGTCCTGCAGTCAGGCTGTACAGTTCTGCGTTCTGTGCTATCCAACGAGCTGTGGCCAAGTGCCTGAGCATTATTTCACAGCTTTGGTCACTGCTTTCCCATAGGTCCATGCCTTCAAAAACAACACCTTGTCGCTCCATCAGGGTCAGAAGAGGCATCAGCAGTGGCACTGTTACGTTGTGCTGTGAAGTGCTGACAGGCTCTGGGATAGACAGCAACAAATAAATTGTATCATCAAGCATTATCAAACTTGCTTATTGAAGAAGGTACTTTCAAGTGCAGTGTATTTTTCAGTATTGTAACCTACTCTTTGTCTTCCATCTTTCAAATTAACACCTTCCCTCAGATATTCTTGTCCTAACAGTTTCCAGTGAATGGGGCTGGGGAGAAGGCCCAGTGCTGTAAAACTGTTTGCTACAGGAGAAAGCTCTACTCAACTACTAGACAACAGCACAGAGACTTAAAATCTGAGTCATTCCACACCAAAAAGTTTTCTACCCATTCTCTTAGAGAAATGTTTGGAGGAATGTTCTTTCTGCCTTGCACCCCTCTGGAGATGAGAGCTGCTGAGAATCTGACGCAGGAGTGCCTGATAGGATCACTACAACGGTGAGAAACTCTCATTCACTAGCAAAATATTGAAAAGGACAAAGTCTTCGAAGCAAAGGCAATAATATTTTTATTTTACAATTCAGTGCTGAAAGAATGCTCATTATTCTTTGGATTAGCCAGCCATGTCTGGAGACTTCCTTCAGGTTATCTCTTGACCCAAGACAAACTACATCTTGCTAGATAACTAAACACATCAATAAATTCTTGCAACTCTAAGCCAGTGTTTATTCTTTCAGGTTATTTATCTATGTCTGGAGCTTGTCTGCATATTATCTCTTGATACAAGACAGATTTATGTGGCAAGATAATTAAACATACAAACCAGCTGTAGCAAAACTTATCAATTAACTCTCACACAATTATCTGGCCAACCCATTCTTTGTATTGGACAATTCATCCTCTGAGCTAACAGATGAAGCAAATAAAAAGCAAAATCTATCATGAGTAACTCTCCCCTCAAGAGGAGACTTTTTTTCCTGTCTATGAAGCAAGAAGATGCAGTGTTTCTGTTCCTGCTCCATAAAGAGGGTGTGTGGCTTTGGGCAGAATGTTTTGTTCTGCATGGGTACACACACGAGCATTTCCTGATATTTGGCTGGCATACTGCTCCCTTCTATTTCATTGTCTTACGCTGTATTGTATATACAATTTCATGCAGCCATTTTAACATATGATGCGTAGCTATGGAAACAGGAGCTGCCTGATTTCCCTACACAAGAAAGCAGAAAAAGTTAAAAGGCTACATAGAAACCAGTGTCACTTATACTCACTAGTCCACTCATCTTGTCCTTCATGCAAAGTTTTGCTGAATGGCTTCAGCTGTTTTTCATACATAATGGCAGTCTGTGTGTAATGATGTCTTAGAGAGGTCCAGGTTTGTTCTAACCTAGCGACCTGTTCATGCAAAACAGAAAATGCCCATTATCAACTCCACAGCAATTCACTGCTAGTGACGAGGTTTCTGTTCTGATGCTCTTGACAAAACTGCATAAAATAAGAAAAACAAACCCTCAAACAATTCCCCATTTGGGAACATAAACAGATTTTTACCTGTGGCATTTCCAGTGCTTTCATAATAGCAGAAAATGCGTACAAATCCCCCAGTGTGTCCTTCAGCTCCACTGCGACTTGTATGATCCTGTTCAGTGTTGCTGCTCTATCTTCTACATTTCCTGTACAACCCAAGATATCCACAGCAATTCCTATTGCCATGGTATTGTGCCTGTAAGTGAAACAATTTGTTCTACTGGTCACAAATTACTAAATTAATAACACATTATGTTGTATATCTGTTCAGAGAAGAACAATTCAAAGGTGTATTTCAATACCTTGGTGTGCCCAGCAACCTTACTCTTACCAAAATCTTTGTCGCAGTAATGCTGTTCTATAGAATATATATACACAATGGCGTTTGATTTGTGTTTTAATAAACCTAATACATTTTCCTAAGATATTACTACTACTACTACACAAAGTTCTGCTCGAGCAATCAATGAACACTTTTTGGGGAAAATTGCCCCAATTCTGTTTGTCCTCCACACTCTCATCCTGGGACCTTCCCTCTGAATTCCAGCAACCAAACTACTGAAATCTGCCTTAGAGAAGCAAAAAAGCGAGACCTGGGATAGAAGGCCCTGTTACCTCTTAACTTGGGCAGCAGTTTTAGAGAAATCTCTGCTGATCATTATGTCTACTAGATCCTCTAGCCTCTTCCCACGTTGCAAGCTACTATCTTCAGAGTCTTCCACAAACACAAGCTCAGTCTGACTACAGGTCTCCTGAACTTGAGATTACCTGAGCTCTTACAGGACCCTGCTTCCTTTCCTGCTTACAATTCCCCTTTCCCTGTGCTACAAGCATGGAGTTGCCCCATGATCTTAAGGAACTTTCCCATGCAAAAAGTTCTGTGCCATCTCCCTAAATTATCTTCTGTACACATGAATTCAGAAAATAAGGAGAAGCACATGGTCTGGGGAAATGTAGAGTGCAATGTAGCGATGCCCCAATTTTTCTGGCCATCTGCCCTGGCAATGAGAAACGGGAACAATTACCTTTCAATTAAATCAAGGCGCAACTGATGTCCATAAGGTAAGGTAATGAGTTCCAGGCCAGAGTTCACTCCCATAATCCTCCTCACCTCTTCAGAAACTTCCAGGATCCTTGCCACCTGTTAAATGCAAAAATTCATGCACCAGTTTTGAAAATAACTTCAAAAAAACCCTAGCCATGCACAATTCCTCAATGTTACTGCAGGTCATAAGAGAGCCCAGGGCACAGTGTGCAACACTACAATAGTCGTCTAATAAAAATGCATTTTTCATGCACATTCAGTGCCTTACACAAAAAAAGGCCAGTAAAATATTCTTTTGCGTGATTCAGCCATCACAAAATATGTTAGAAGTGTGACCAAAATGCTTTATCAAACCTCTGTCCTCTACTCTAGGAGATTCCTATGCAAGCTCCAGGCAACGTGTTGCTCTTTTGGCCTGATCCTTGTCAGGGTGGTACTGCTTTTTGGCCTTACAGATGGACCTAGTTGCTTCACTGCCTTAATTTCTAAAGAAAAGACAGCTCAGAATGGTTTTGGATCGCATCACAGAGCCCTCACCAGGATTAATTAGTAAAAGGACTTTAAGAAGTATACCAAACGTTGAGTGCTTAATGAAGTCGGTATGTGAAAGCCAATACCCTCACCTATTTGTCTTTGCTTTTTAAACACACAGCATTAGCTACTGGTATATCAGTATCAACTACATATGCTAATTGCAAGCAAAACCACATTAAAAAGATAATGTGAGATTATCTGCTGTTTTAAGGCCTGTATGTTGACACACTGACAAACCCATCTGCCCACTGTTTTCTGACACCCATCAGCAGCCTTTCTTGGTCAGGAAAAAGATGAAAGCAACCTGGGCCACAAAACAAGCCTCACTACAGTGCCAGCTTTTGTAAAGCAAAGAAACCTGTTTCACTTCAGGAGTGTATGAAGCCTCTGGAGACATTGATTACTACACCTTTGTCACAAAAAGCCCTCTCAGCCACACAAATGGCAGGTAGATACTCACTCCACCACTCACCATATGGGTGCTTCTTTCGTTATTAGAAATGGCTCTGTTTAAAAGGCAAACTGAGTTACTGATGCCACACGAGAAGACCCACAAACTTCAGCCTTATCACAGCTCTCAGTACAAAGCGTTTATTCTGGCCCAGTTCACCTGCCAGTCTTGCTGTACCATGCAGTTCTTACCACTGCAGTAGTATGAAACAAGTTACCAGTGAATGACAGTCCTTGGCTCTGCGAGATGAAGATTGAACAGATTTCTCTGTGTCCTAGCTAGTTACTGTTCCTGCTCAAAAAATCCATTTCTCTAAAACACTCCAATGACTCTTAACTGTACAGGCTCCCACACTTCCAGCAGGCCAGACTCTCTGGACCCATTCCAAAGTTTATAGGACTTAAAACAAGGAGACTAATAATGAGCTAAATTTAACCTGTTTTTTATATATATTTATTTAAAACCCCTACTGCTTCCCTAAAGCATGCATATCCTATGCCTTCAGGCAACATCTTCTTTAACGATGTATTAAAAGACATCCCAGTTATCAGGCTGAAAGAGGAAAAGGTGAATTTTGGAATTAGAATGTTAGAGAATGCTGTTACTACTCCTGGAACCAGAGTAAAGAAGCCACAATCTATGGCTTCTGAAAAGACCATGGAGTTATACAGCCAAGTTTTTCTGAATCACTATGTCTGCATGAAGCCTCACTTTACAGCAGCTGACACTGCTACTGAGGAAAGAAGCTGTGTTTGCTGTTGGCAGGAGCCCAGCAGCTGGCAGGCACTCACACACACTCATTCCACTGCTGCTCCAACGCACGGCCTCCCGCCTTCCCAGACTGGTGGTGTGAATCTGCAGCAGCAGCAGGCTACAGACACGTTTCCTTTGGACCACCAACATTCCCACTTCCTTTTTTGTCTGCAATGGACTTGCCCAGTAAGTAGCCATGTGTGTTGCTTCTCCAGCTGCTCTTAATAAAACAAGCAACGCAAAATCAAAGCTCATTACACTCATGACACAGATGCTCTGTGGCAGGCACAGCAAAGTGGTGCTGATTCAATGGCAGTCGCATTGCTTCTGCTACACAAAGTCATCATCTCCTAAGGACATAACTCCTGTCTTTCCTTATTCCCGATTCAATAGCTGATTTCTGTCAGCTGAACAAAGCCTACACTGTGAAAAACAGTTCTTTGTGTTCTTGTATCTTTCTAAACAACTCAACTATCAATACAGTTTTCTCACAGGAGAGTAGCGTAGCAGCCCTAGTAGCTATTTTCCCACATCACTTATCCAGCTCTAAGAGTCAAAGATAAGAAGGGCAGCAAGGTGAAGTTTAAATATATTCAGTTCCATTGATCATCTTCTGTTATGGCCAGCAGTATGGTGACCAGGCAACACTTCTGTTTCTCCTCACAAGCTAACAAGCTATCTCCTGTCACGAGTAGTTCTTTCCACAATGATTTACAGCATAGACATCTCTTCCTCCAGTATGGAAGAAAGGCTGAGTCACAGATAGACAGCAACAGATAGGTGATTAAAAAGATGGCTGAAGACTGAAAATTTGAGGCTAAAGTTAAGATGGTAGGAGACCTTTAGTCCAAAGAGTTTGTTAACATTCTTGTTTTTCAAATGTGAAAAAAAAGGACCCTAAAACTTCCTGGAAGCAAGTCAATACAGTTATTAATGGATAGATTTGTAGCTGATGTAATCATTTCAAATCAGTTCTTTAAAAAATCTAAAAATGCAAGATTTTTTTTCTTTTTACCTTGCAGTCCATTCTAAGAATATGCTGTGCAATTGTCTTCGGATTGTTGTTGGTGAAAAGCTCCTTAATTCTTCTTAACATTGATGTTTCCAGTGGCTTGTTTTCCGGAGGAAGTAGTTTGGATTCAAAATCATTCGGTTTAAAACTAGACCTTGTCTCAAAAACAGGTGCAGAAAAGATGCTGTCTTCTTCAGCCAGCTCAGCTGAAGCTTCTAAAGGATTGGCAGAGTTCACTGGAGAGTCATCTTCCAGGATCAAATAGTTTGTTTCAGAGTTCCTGAAGGAGGGTGTTGCCCTCTCCTTTTGCGTCAAATGTTCCACATTGCTGTTTTTCTGACATAAATGTTGTTTTGTTGCTGCAGGATCTCTGGCAGGGCTTAACTCATAACAGTGTCCTTCTGAACTGTGGGAAGCCAAAGGAGAATCCAGGGACTTCACCAGGGGCGCTTTGCTAGGTTTAGGTGGTGGCTTCAGACAGAGCTGGCTGTCTGATCCTCTGAGAGCTTCCCCTACCTGTGGCTCAGGGGTGCCTTTCTGAACAACTGTTGGGCTTAAAGAAGGTTCACTGCCTGTTCTAAATGCAGGAGAGCTTGCACAGGGGTCTGCATCTGCTTCAGGTAACCGCAAGGGATGTCTTGAACCTGCAGGGGCAAATGGTATTTTAGAAGGCCAAAGCACATACAAGTCCTGATGCCAGTCTCAGGGTTCATCTCTCAATGAGGAAAATATTCCTGAGGAAAACATCGTCAGATTACATCAATCATCTAACAAAAATGCATATGAAATTATATTTTTGAGGAATGAGCTAGCCAGCAAATTCTTTTCATGTGCTGATCATCCCAAAATCCCAAGTACACAGAACAGCTGCACCCTAATATTATTCTGTGGTAGTGCTGACAATAATTCCAGTCCCTGCTGCATACGTAGGCTATACTGTCAGAGCTGGATAGTCTCCATGGCTTGGAATAGGAGGCTTCTTTGTAACCTGATCTAGGCTACAAAACCAGAAACTTCCAGCCACACCACATAAAAGATGAGTCATTTCTGAGAATGACAAGTTTGAGAAGACAGAAACGCTTCCCAAAGGGACATACCCTTTCTATCCAAACACAGTCTCACTATATGAATACTTCATATTATCTCTGTCTCAAGAAGTCTTTCCACAATAGGCACTACAGTGAGAGAGAGACTGAGAGATACAGAAGGCCAGAAATGAGCCATGGTAGCGTCTCTCTCCTGGTGAGGAACATTACCACCCTACCCTGAGAAAAAGTAGTAACCAGGATTGACATTGCTTCTATTTAACAGACTACTGTCAGAATGACATGACCTAAACTAGTCAGTTCTTGATTCAAAAGTTCTTGACTCCTCACTCAATGAGGTGAGTGGAACAAGTAAGGAAAGGCAACACTGTCAAAAAGGATTATAATACTAACCACAGTTATAATTTTTGTGATGTGGAAGCCTCCTGAGTTGTATGCTAAGAGACTCAAGCTGCCTGATGCACTGTAATTAAAAAACACTGTTCTGATGACTTAAAAAGCAAGCAGTCAGTAGTACAGCTTACACTGGCCATTAAATATAACTGTATATACAGTACTCAGAACACTTAACAGTCTCACTTTGGTCTGAAGTGTAATGGACGATCTGGGCACATGCAGATTCTCAGTGTGAGACATTTGATTACAAAACATACCTATTAGCAGATAGCTCTCTGACTGGTGAGCCTTTAGAGGGAATCTTTTCTCCAGAACATGATCCAAATGAGCTGGCTGACTACCACTTTTTTCTTTGTTTCTAGGGTAAATAAAGATGCAAACAAAAAAACATCAAATATATCCAACACTTCTAACATAAACATCTAATTGCCAGAATATACTATAACCAGAACAAGGATCACTAGCTTCCCAATGGGACAGCTTAGAAGAACAAAAGGAACTTCATGCTCTTGTGCTAGCAATGAAATTGACTATAATGTGTGTGTGTGTGTGTGTCCCTACAGTATTTGTGAGGGTGTTTCTTTGAATGCTGAGACTTTTTAATGGAACACTTGATTTGGACACTAAAATTAGGATCCATTATCCCACACTTTGTATTTTTATTGCAGAATCAAATATGCAGAGACTTCTCTGGAGAAGCAGCAAGGTTTTATTTTAATTCCTTGTCTTTCACTAATCAAGATTTGCTAAGTTACTGAAGAACAAACTGCACTGCTGTTGTGCTTCCAGAGTTTACATTTGTTCTCATTTTGTGGATTGATTGTTTTTTAGCAAAGGACTGTTTAGAGCCTAAAAAATCCTTTGTTAATAATCAGCAAACCCTCATGCCTACTCTTTCACCTAATATCAGAGTGAAAATTCACATCACTTAACAGCAGGAGATGATAGAGTTGCCTTGTTTCCCTCCAATAAGGACAGCAAAATTAAAATACCTCAAAAGATTTCCTCTAGGTATGCTCTGCTCCGGGGATTGCATGCCAGATATACCAAGACTCAACCTTTTTGCAGCTTCTGTTTTCCCTTCAGACATACTTGGTTCTTTTTGTTGAACTGTAGTTATGCCATACTTTTCTTCTAGACACCTGAGAGGCACAGTCCTGTTGATAGGCTGAAAAATAATTGCTCCGCTCTGCTTGGATATTGGTGTGCGATTCCCAACATAGTATCTAACTAAACCAGGGATACTGTCGAAACTTTCAAGTTCAAATTGATACTGAACACGGCAGTAGGCTTCGTTGAGTCTTAGAACCGTTCTGTTAATTTTAAAGTGCTGAGACTTATTTTTCCATCGACTGGTAAGCACAAAGTTTCCAGGACTGGAGAGAGAATCTCTAATCAGAAAATCTCCATCTCTCTGAACGAGGCTTTCTGCCACCTTTGAGGAAAAAGAATTACACAAAAAAACCCAACCTTCAGAATCAGGAAAACAAGCAATCAAACAACATATCTCAACAAAATATTCTGAAACATAGGACATAACTTGGTTGCTCTGGGGGGACAGACAAAGCGAGAAATACAAAGCAAAGCATTAACTGTGGCAGAAGAATGAAGTCTCCAGTTCTATAATTAAGTGCTCATCCCATAGTAAAGATCTGGAGGCACTTCTTGGAAAACACCCATCAACCAGAAGCACGATCCACTTTTGCGTATGCATTTCTTCTAGTTTGCTAATAGAAAACAAGGCATGAAGGAAAAGCAACAACTCAAGACTTTAAAGTGTCTGAACAGACAGTCACACTGAAGTTTATTTAGAAGCCATTACTACAGGACCCCAGAAATTGTCCTTTAATTATTACCTTAAGTGACAGAAACTTCCATTTTTTATTCTTTGTGAATATTTCATTTGCGAATTACTGCTAGGAAAATTCAAGAAACGGTCTTCTGTTCTGAGTTAGTCCCTTCATGTGATAAAGTACACATCTAATCGTTACTGGATGAAGTGCAATGCGTGTGGCTGCTGTGCCTGCCCTCCTCACCCCAGGAAAGAACAGAGGCCGCCCACAGTGCTGTCGAGCACCAGGTGTGCAGGAGAGGGAGGGCTCCAGAATCACAAGTAGCCCACGCTCCTAACCAATAGCAGCTTTAACAGGCTTTTAACTACTTCTGTACAGGTGAAAATTGAGTTACTGCACAGATTTTGCTGTGTTTTCATTTCTTTCCCCAAATTCCTAGTGCGCAAGAACATTTTAACTCTGGTTAAGAATGCTGAATCAAATTAACGTCAGTGTGTCAGAACAGTGTGTGGGGATAGTAGTCCCACATAACACTAAAATTCCATTTCTGCCTTTATTCAATACATATAAATCCTGAAGTATTTACATTTTCAATCACTGTCTGCTCTGAATCCCTCCTCAGCCTCATTTTATGCCAAGCTGTGTTAAATACCATTGCTTTCACACAAACAAGCATTAGATTTCTACTAAATTTCTGCAGAAACCAGAGATGTGTATGGTACTTCAGTGCAATTCTGCCTGTCTATCAAAGTTCAAAGCATACCTGGCAATGCAAAGCTCACATACCTGCCGAGGTATATGTCCGTGGTACCAGGCATGGCTACGCAGGTCTTCACTACTTAGCTGCAATTCTTCCTCTAGTTCCTTCTTCAGTTTTTCCGGGCTGCTTTCCATAACTTGCCTCTCCCTAGAAAACTGCAATAAACGATTAAAAGCTTCAACTGTGCCAAGTTTAGTGGTTAACATTTTACCTGGGTTATAAACTCTCATCACGTGATCTGCACCAGCCACTGGAATGCAGGTACTGCTTTTAGCAGGCTGGCTTGGCTTCACTTTCTAGACTGTATTTGCAAAATCCAGCATTCAGTGAGATAACATGTGATTGTTATACACTGCAAGGAACAAAGTGTTCGGTCTGTACACTAAGCTAAGAATGACACACCTACAAAGTCAATTCTCTTATTTCCTCTTCCCAGTAAGAATACTAACTATACCCCAAAAAATGGAGCTGGACCCAAATGCTCTGATGTAATATTCTTCCTCATGTTAAGCTTCCCTCTTAAATTTGGATTCTTCACCTCCTCTGAACTCATCTAATTAAGAATGTTCCAAATACACCAAGGCAGGCTAGCCTGTACATAGTTGTTCCAATACTTCCATTGTACTAAATAACAATTTGACAAAGTAAATTTTCAACCTCAATGGGCCTACTTCTAATGGTCATTAAATCTGCATGTCCAGAATGTTCCTCAAGGGCTAAATGCTCTTGTTGCCCCTCAGACTGAAATACAAGAGATTACTAGACAGCAGATTTTTTTGTGGAATAATGCCAGAAGAGGTATGCTGCTGCCAAGAACATTTAAACTTGCTGGGAGCTCAAAGAAATTCTGAGATACATTCTTCTCTCTGCTGTCTCAGAGAAAACTAAAGCTTCTCTTAGATAAATACAAATGAGCAAAACAGTTTATGCAGGAAGGCAACAGATAAAAATAACCCAGTAGAGAATCACTTTTCACTTCAGTTTTGCTTCTGTAAACTATAACAGAGTGGTATTTATCCATACAAATGTAGTTCAAAACTGGAGAATCACTTTCAACAAGTAGTAAATTCTTTCTGCTTCTGCATAGTCAAGGTCTTTCACCAACTCCTACCAAGCTTTATGAGAAGAAAAGTCTGTGCAGGAACAAACCATGACATCAAAAAATCCCTTTGCTGCAAGGGCTCTCTCATAAACCATGTACAAAGTCAAGCACTTCAGCTACTGGGTGCAGAAAGGGTCAAAGAAGAGACTTGGAGAGGACTCAAGTCCAAAAGCATATCAAATCATCAAAACATAGCCAAGCAAGGCCATCCCTCACTCCCTCCTGCCTGCAAACCTCTGTGGTCAATCAGACTAACAGAGGTGAAGGACTAATGACACACACCAGCCACCTTCCTTTCCTGACTCAAATAGCTAGGTACCTCCTTGAAGTTGACTTGCATTGATCCCAGAGAGAACTGCCAGCCATTTCACTAACACATCTTAAGGAATGATAGTAAACATCCTGGCACTTACAAGAGCTGAAGGTAGAGTGAAGAGCACACCAAGTGAGCAGACTTTTCAAGTGCACCTTTCCTCTGGCTGCACAAGGAATTGACTGGAGAACTTTCGAAGCACCCCTCCAATCTAAACTACAGTGTTCAGTTGTCATGGCATACAAATCTGTCACAGTTGTGTATTTTGCTGATCTTCTGAAAGGAAGTACTAATTTAATGTGAATTGTATTTAAGATTTTGAAAGATGCTTTTGACTGAATAGAGGTCTTAAAAAAACTCAAAGCTACTGTACAAATTGTTATCAAAAGCATCTCACATCTCAGTGGTAGGCAAAACTGTCATAAATGGAATAGGCTATAGCATACAAATGCAATATCTGAGTTCGTTTAGGAAAGCTAGATTCTTAGCCAACAAGAGGAGCTACAGGTCTTTGCATATGCACTAGTTTAATCCATTGTACTAATACAAACTATTTTAAAAATACAGGATGATCAAGTCACAGGTACACATGAATTACAAATACAGCAGAGAAACCTGCTATTTCTTCCAATGGTTAAATGAATTTTTCACTACTCAAATGAATGTAATGAGACACACGTTGCACTTGAATTATATCTATCGACACAAGAAAAACACATAAGGAATCCAAACAAACTAAATTCTTAACATTCATAATAACTGGTTTATTAAAAACATCCTCCACCATGGTCTACCACACCGAGCATACTCTGATTGCCAAAGGTCAGACATCCCCAGAGATGAAGCAAGCATGCTTAAATAACCCTTACGCAATTCTGAACTTAGCGGAAGAACTCCTGTGGCCACCACAAATCCCAAAATACACAGAGGAGAAACTGCCTAGGTACGCAAGTTTAGTAACAGCATATCTTCCTGGATAGTTTTTTATTGACTGAGACTGATTTCTTATACCACCTACATCCATTAGGGGAGAAGTCTGACTGATGAACTTATTGTAATCATACCAGCCTATGCCTTTCAATGCTAAAGACTATACCTACGGCCTCTGGTCCTGCAAGAATCTCTGCATACATCGAACTTCACATCACGCGAGTGAGGGCTCAAAAATCAGACACAGAGTGGACAAGCACACTTGTCTGTAAATAAGGAAGAACATATGCTTGGAACAGCATAATTAGCTACATCATTGGACCTGTTCCACAGAAGGGGATGCAGATACTTCAGCCTCACTTCCCAATAGCACCCAAAAGTTAATGGGCAGTAGTGGTACTCTGTAAATTTGCAATAGCATCATAGTGACAACCCTTCATTTAATAATATGTCCTCAGTTTATGCCTTTGTCAAAAACACTTTGTTGGCTCCTACCCAATGGCAGAAAGAAACCTGAATTTACATTTACAGCCAGATAGTGAAGTGGTAAAAGGGAAACTTCAAACAATCCAGGGAAAAAATCTGAAAACTCGTCATATTCTGCAACAAAACACGGTTGAAGTGACGCAGGGAAGCCTCCAGTTTAAATTCCTGAAGATTTCCAAACAGGAACAACCCTGTCAGAGATCCCTGGAATACAAAACCAAATCAAGTCAACAGAACTCCTTTCAAATACAGATACTTCTCCTAGCCTACAAAGAGCTCCCCCTAATTACAGGCCTTATGAGGAACAGCTGAGAGAGCTGGGGTTGTTTTGCCTGGAAAAGAGGAGGCTGAGGAGAGACCTCATTGCTCTCTATAACTATCTGAAAGGAGGTTATAGAGAGGAGGGCAATGGCCTCTTCTCCCAAGTGACAGGGGACAGGACAAGAGGGAATGGCCTCAAACTCCACCAGGGGAGATTAAGGCTAGACATTAGGAAGAAATTTTTCACAGAATGGGTCACTGGGCATTGGAACAGGCTGCCCAGGGAGGTGGTTGATTCACCTTGCCTGGAGGGGTTTAAGGCACAGGTGGACAAGGTGCTGAGGGGCACGGTTTAGTTTCTGATAGGAACGGTTGGACTCAATGATCTGGTGGGTCTCTTCCAGCCTGGTTGTTCTATGATTCTATGCTTTCCAGAACTTGTTTGTGCACATTTCAGTCGCATTGTTTCCGGTTCTGCCGCTATTTTAAGACATTTCTGCCATGCTGAACTTTCCTGAACAGGTCTTTAAAAGAAAAATACAAAACTAGCTAGCGATACAGATTTATCACCTTCAGAGAAAGCTCTCAATGCTACTTACAGTACCAGTAGTAAATTTATAAAGGACTCAACCTACTACAACATGCTGTACCTATGAAACTTGTGAACACATTTTAATGGGAATACTTCTCAATAATCTGTTGCTTGTGTATCCAAGGGGTTACCTTCATTTGTTCGGCGCCCCCCAAAGGGAACTCACTTTATCAAGCTCTCGTTTCAACCCTCCTAGCCGAATTCATGATGTTACACTGGAATAATTTTAAATTGTGCTGAATAATCTACTTTATGAGTTTGATGGTAAACAAATATATGCCCAACAGTTATTTCTGTTGCCTACTGGCAGTGGATTCTTTTTCTCCAGTACATATCAGCAACAACTCCAGTGAAGTACATGTACCAATCAAATGTACATGTACATCAAAATAGCTAAGAGGAGAATCACACAGATTTCTACATATATATACCCAAAGCTGCATCTTATGTATTCTAGCTTCCACGGTTTACACCTCAATCGTTATTAATTAATTCTTCTCTAAGGTAATCAGGTGAGGTTTTTGTTTTGTTTTGGTTTTTTAAACAGTGTGACTTAAGAGGAAACAACTTTTCCTCCTCAGACACTGTTTGGAAATGGTCCAAAATCTGTAAAGCTAGATCATGTCCTTCAGTTCCGATAACACAGAAGTTTCTATCACTTCTCTTTGTATCCTTCTGGCAAAGTATTATTTACTTGAAGCACAGCCAAGGACTGTTACAGGTACGTGACTAAAAGACACCACATATCCATCCCATCTTATCCTGGTATTTCGCACAGCTTCGCCAGGTGATATTCAAGTTTGCCAACAGGCAGCCTTGAAATCACTCAATATTCTTCTGGCTTGAAGGTTATAAGAAAAAAAAAAAAAGATGTAATGATCAGGGATTAATGAGAACAGCTCTGTGAAAACTGAAGTGTGATCTGACTGAGGAAAGAAGTCAAGCCAGTATCTTTCCTAAACTTTCAATAAATATACTGTATCTATCTAAACCAAATATATTGCAACTTTCTCAAAAATCCATCTTTTCCCCAACACTAGAGGACTGCTATGTTTGCTTAAGTGCATCGTGAACTCTGAACCGCAACTTTTTTATCTTTTAAAATCACTGGGATCTACACAATCTCCAAAATACTGAGAGATGGGAGATACTTCATGATTTATGCAACTTTTTTTTTAAAATTTCTTTTAAACATAGAACACTAAAACCAACTAGAACAGTGTAAAAAAAAAACCATAAAATTATTCTGTTTCCAAACCACTAGAGTGCAATCAACATGTTCATACAGAGAACTAACATTTTATTGTCAAAGTTCCAATCTGGATGAAGATGAAGTCACAGGCTGCAGAGAAGCCTTGAGTCTCTAACCTGGTGCTCCTGATCAGTCCTGCCTGTCTTGTACTGTGAGCACATGCATTTTAAAACATGCAGTTACATTAATTTATAGTATGTTTTAATGAGTTCAATGTATTTAATTTCACTTATAACTCTACTAATTGACCACTAAAACCAGCAGACTTGCACTAGGCATTTAGAAGAATACCCATGTGGAACCAAACTGTCCATGTTCTTTTGAAAATGTTTTTGCCAGTCCTTATTTTCTCCTGGACAATAAAAGTAGTATCATTACAAACTGACAAGAATACATAGACAGAGTTATTTATGAAATAGGTTTTGGGGCTTTTTTGTGGGAAATACCTAATGGGGAAAAGGGAGTTTCTAGATTTGGGAAACTATTTTCTGATTCACTTGGACAGTTTGAACTACAGCTGTGGCAGTTTTCTTCATAGGGTCAGTTTTCTTTCCAGAGTGCATGAAGTTCACACAGGACTGTAACAAATGCTATATTAAGTAATACAAGGTACAAAATAGGTGACAAAAGTCTTCACATAAATGAAAACTTCTGCAGGATTTTATTTTTATTTTCTAGTGGCTTAATTGGTTGGTTAAGACATGGAACAAATAATATATAAATTTCTACCATGTCCAAGATACAGGAGAGAAATTTTGAACTACTCAGAGACTGATTAATACAGGAGAACAGCAATTTTGAAGATAAAATTGTTTAGGTAACAAGTGGTAATTTTTGATGTTACTGAAGAAGAGATAAGAAATTAACATGAAAAGTCCATCATGATTGTGATGGTTCTTTAAAATCAAATAAACTCTACTATGTGTATGCTCTCGATCCACTACTACATAACCTGCCTGACATTCACAAAAAATAAGCATCCATTTTTAGTAACCAGTAAGTTAAATATTTGTTTGGGAGAAGGAAACTAAAAAGCCTTTTATTACCAAGTTCAGTCTATTGTTAATTGAATGTGAAGGAAAGACTTAATTCTAGTGGACTTTCCATCCACCTTCCACTAAAACACTACAGTGATAATTCCTTAGTTTTCTAGGTGACCACATTCAGAGCTAGACAGCCTCATTTCTAGAATATGGATCCTGAGAAATCCTGAGCTTAGAATTAGTCAAATCCTAATCTCTTCAACTCAATGACCCTGAGGATTTTGACTAACAAATCTGAATGATTTTAGAAGTTGTGTAGGCTCCCGTTCCCACCAAACAGGAATCACTTACACAGCACCAGTGGCCCCTGTGCCATTTGTATCTTCACAGCAGAAAGTTTGATAAACTGTATAAAATTGATGGGAAATGGAAAAAAGTTCTACGGTACAAGACTCATCAAAACTCAAGCTCAGTGGCAAGGCAATGGGGAAGCTAAGTTCAGGAAGCTATAAAAAAATTCCACATCATTTTGATAAGTTAGTCTTTTTCCATCTGGCCCTCACCACCAACAAATCTAACAACAGAAAGGCAGACCCATAATGCTGAGTTAGTGATGACTTCTGAACTCACGTTATTAAACCCAACTGCCTCCATACACAGGCTGAAATTGGATACACAAAGCCCAAGGATGCCAGTGAAAAAGATTTAGATCACCACATACTGAAGAAATATTAATAAAGATCTACTATCTATAAAAGTGCTTGCAATAAGTAGCTACTATAAAAGGATCCTTACACATAGCACAATCATTGCATTAGTACATCACCCAGTAATGAGCTAGATCAACATACTGGAAGTTTTAAAACTTGGCAGTGGTGATAATTTGAGAGGCTCTCCCCTTCTGCGCAGCTTCAGCTGAGTGTGAATCATAGCAGAAAATGAAGAATGAAAATACTTGAACTTCAAGGTCTTTCCCTTCGATCACTAGCTACAACCAAAAGAACTGTCTCATGGTAAAGTTAATTACTAATTTAGCCTTCTTCATTAATTAAGCCACTGTTTATCACTGATTTAGTCTTGCCTTAATCCTTAACTACCCCAAAATGCAAAAATTAAAGAACAATACTTTGGCTTGGAAGTGGCGTAAGTCACAATCCAGAATTCTCTCTTCACTTTCCTCATTTTTTGAACCATGAACAGGAATACCCTGCCTTGACTTTTTGCTTCATTTTCCTCAAATGTAGAAGCTGACCTTAACTGTAAACAGTTATTAAAACCAAATAGGATTGTAAAAGGTACTGACACATCATGGCTGAAGAATGAGTTGATCCGAGTTCAGATATTCTGCACTGATTATTATATTCTTTATTAATGTATGGGAAAACCAATCAAACACCTGCCACTGAGATCCTAATTTCACATACTAAAATTAAGTACAGCAAAACTGGAGTGCTCAAGTGCTGTACTGGTTCCCATGCTTTGATGGGACCAAATGAGGCATCTCTGATCTTGGCCACATACAGTTTTCAATTAAATCGGACAATATAATCATGATGAACATATCACAGCGCAGCAAAAGAATCTGAATCTCTCAGAGGCAGATGTGGACTTCAGCACACTTATTTATGGATCAATTTGGTAACTCATTACAACGTAATTACTATTAAAACTAAGAATCACTCCCATCTAATTACATAAACTGATTTTGCTTTAAGTGGTACGTTTTCACAAGTTAAGTAAGAAGTCAATTTAGGCTTACATGTTCATACTATCCTAGGCACTGTGGCATTTCACAGAATACATGTCACTTGGCCCCAAGGTGCAGGCTGCACTTGATTTGACCACCACCTACAGTCACTTTCTCTTCAGCAAGCATACTCCAGCTTCCTGCCATCAAAACTTCTTCAAACAGCAGTTAATCAGGCTCAACTACAGCTAAATCTGCAAGCTGAAACACATGCATTCAATTCTATTTTAAATGCTGCAAATCTCTTTAAATAGAACCTTATTTTTGAAAGAGCCCAGCTGTAATTTGTTTCTAGACAAAAGGACTTCTTTTTACCCTCCATACAGCAAACACTCTTAACGTTTCAGTTTCTCCAGAGACTATATGGATCAGACCAAATGGAAAGTTGCCATGACAATACCACTATTATTTCAGGTATTAGAAATTCATGCCAAGTTAAACAAAGAGCATGCATGGTAAAGAACAACGTGTTTATACCCATTCTGAAAGTCAACAATGTAATTTTTGAAGTTTTAGAACAGTAGAGGCTTATGTTTGAAACTGAACTGAAAATTAAATTTAATTACAGTACCAGGAGAGCATCTTTAGCTCTCTGTTCCAATGATAACTTTTGACATTAGTCCCAGGGAAAGAAGATGGTATGATCAGAGTGGCTTTTTCAGGGTGCCCTGAAGACCAAGACCCACCTTCCACTTTCAGATATGGACAGTTAAAAGGTTAAATCACTGTGGGAGAGAGAAGGGGGGCAAAGGTTCCCACAATTTAAGTGCATTCATCAAAGTCTGAAAGCCAACAGGCCAGAAGATAGCAACCTTCACACCCTTCCTCATTGCAAGTGCTCCAGAAAATCTATACCTGTTATCACACTGAGACCTGCCAAGCTGAGACTTCGCTGTTCAAAGAACAATTCAAGCATAAATCTTAAATAAAAAGATTTCAAAGCTTAGGTCTAGCACACAGATCCATAAAAGTAGTTAGATATAGCACCTGACTACAATTAATTCCCAAGTCACTCAGACACTTCCATAAGCGTGGTTTGAAATGTTATAAAGGGTTTTTCTTTGTGCTGAACATATAGTGCACTTTTGCATAAAGTGAAAGATGCCCCTGCCCACGGCAGAAGGGCTGGACTACATGATCTTTAAAGGTTCCTTACAACCCAAACTATTCCATTAGTACATGATTTTGTGCATTTTGTAATTTTAAAAGTTCTGAAATTTAAGGAAGCATCCAAAATTTTCTGAAGTATCTAAAAAGAATGGAGTTCCAGAGTACAATTGCCTATGTTTTCATAAGTAGGTGAAAACGTTAAGGAACCAAGCGGTCCGATCAATTAAATTCTGAAAGCTTGAAACTTTGTTAGAATTCTCTTCAGCATGTCTGAAACCAGGGCATTTTTAACCTAGTGCCTAAATATAAAGACAGTCCGTTTCAGGATCATAAAACTAAACTTTTAAACTTCTCGCTGAGACAATGCTGAATTCTGAAGATGCCCTTTGCCACAGAAACACACTGTACCCAACCACCCTACACAAACAAACACTTCTGAACAAAAACTAAAAGTATTTGCGACTAGCACACTGTATTTACTGTTATTGAAAAAGGGCACCTACCTTGACTCTCATAATAGACTTACGATGATAAAAGCAGCAAAGTGCTGCAATCAGCATTTGAAAAACATTATAGTTTTTTGGCATTTTCAGTTCTGCTGCATGTGGGTCCTCAAGACCGATGATAAACAGTCACTGCTAGAAGTTTTCAGAGGTTTAACAAGCTCTTTAGTATCATCAATGTCTGTCAGAGCTGCTACACCCCCCTACTCACGTATCAGTCCAGGACACTTCCCTCAGCTAAAGCTGATACTACCAATTCAGTGGCCACTAGCATGCTTGCTTCCAGCATAGAGAGAGTGCCAGAATCTTCATGTGATCTGTTTCACTCACCAGTGAAATTCTAGCTCCTCTATCTTGCTGTCCACTGGCTCGGAGATGTATTTCAGCCACCAGCTCAAGGCAAACCTCTTAATGAGATACAACACTCGACTGTCTCCCTGTGCTGATAAAGACTTAATCAGTTGCTCCAACTCCATCATGCAACGTCTTTATCTGCATCATCAAAAAAGTACACAAAGCACAAAAAAGGACGAGGAAAAAGCAGTTGATTACTGTTAATTTTCATGCTCAAATAAGAATAATATCCTTAGAGCTTAGGTAACCAAGGAAGATGATAAATCTGTTTATTTTTAATTAGGAAGCTTCTGGCGACCGGCCCTTGGTAAAAATAGCAAGAAACCAACACTGTCAGCATGGTTAGTATTGGTGGTGCAGCCCAGTTACCTTTAATATATAAAGCTATCAGTGGACAGCTTCAGCTTGGTCATAGTCCCATGGGATCGTGCAAGCTTCTAGATAAAGAAACAACTGAATTCAAGAACACCTCTGATTTTGGAAGAGTAAAAATAAACACTAAACCAAAACAAAACCCATTAGTTTCACTCATGCCTGTGATTCTATTATCTTGGACAGCATGGTCCATATCTTACTGACCAGTAAACCACTCATCAGCGAAGAATTTCACCTACGTATTTCAATGTCCTCTCAAGAATGAAGGCAAAAAAGGCAAATAACCTGACTAATTATAATAGCTATTAGAGGTAACATTTCGCCTCTACAGCAGCCCCATTCATTTCACAGACTTGGTGAAATGAAACAAAATACACTGGGTTGAGGGGTACAAGAAATCCTTATAACACTTATAAAAGAGAAGCTATGAAGAGATCCCTCATTTATAACTTGGATGGTACCAAAACGTCTGTGAATCACAAATATTTTAAACCTCAGATGAGGAATAAATTAGCCCCAGGGAGTAGTTAAAAGGAAGTGCTGTCTTTTTCATAAGCAACATACTCCATAATTAGGAGGGCACATATGTTAAATGCTTATTGATTGCCCTCAGATACTACCTGCAAGGCAATGCTTCTCACCTAGTAACAGAGTAATTCCTTCTGACCGAACAATGTGAGAATGTAGGTATAATTTCTCTGGGGGGTGGGGTGGTGGGAAGAAGGGGGACAATTACTTCCTTTTCCTCTTATCATGAAAAAAAAAAATTACTGGGCTTCAAAGCCGTAAGTGGCTTGAGTAAAGCAACCAAACTCCACAAAAATATAAACGTTCAAAAACTCTCAAGTAATCTGAATTATCAAAATAATCTGCAGATCTACTATTAGAAGCTATTTTTAACCAAATACCACTCATGTTCATGGAAGTGCTTATAATTCATACGGAATTATGGCTTGTAGTTTCATATTCAGAAATCATTTCAGAGTAAACCAGGTGGGAGTTGGTGACTGTTACTTAGTCCTACATCAACAAATAATTCAGCAGTTTAAATCAGCCTAACAATATTCAGTGAAATACATATAATGCTTTAGATTTGTCCCCACTAAATGAAAGTTAACAGGCAGAAGTCAGCTGCAAATGAAAGCATGCATGGTGTACTGAACAAGGGTCAACATCATAAATCTCATTTGATACAACACACAGACAATCCAGAGCACGCCGATCACTGTTGCTGGACTAATGATGCCACATGGAATACAGATAAATTGTGCTTACACAGTGCATATGCACAAGCTGACTATGGCTGCGAGTGCCTATGAATATAAAACAGCACATGTAAATTTGTAATACAGTACAATGTGAATAAAATATGAAAAGGGAAAAACTCAAAATCAAACCAATTAAATATTCAGATGGAAACGTTCTTCATCAAGCACGTAAGCCTTTTCTCTATAACGAGTTATTTGTTCTTTTTAATGTGAGAAGCAGTCAGGGAAAAGGGAACAACTACTGATTACAAAATTGCCCAAGCAAACAGCATCTTCACAATACCTAATACCAATTAGTATCAGTACTTAATCCTTCAGAGATGGTCCACCGCCTCTAACAAAGTTCTGTGAGGGATGCTTCTAAATAGTAGCAGTGCCCAACTCTCTACAGCTGAACACTTTTTGAAGAGCAGAATAAATATAAGAAAGGGGATGACAACACAATCAATTGCTTCTTACTTTTATCTGTTCATAACTCAACTATCTAGAGGCATATAAATTCCTACCACCCATCTCGTGACCTACCATTCCTGCATCAATTCTTATTAGAAATTTTTCATGTTTTTCATTTTCTGTAACCTCACTCCCTGCAGGCTAGTGCTGGTAGAGCTTCTATTCATAAATCAATAGATACAGCTGCAATTGTAATAACACTTGTTTGCATTACAGGGGCACGGAGTGGGAGAGGTCGGCATAAATCCTTCCTCCTCCCTATAGCAGTTCCGCGAGGCAAAGTCAGAAATACACTGCCAGTTGTTGTACAGGAAGGGTGAGAAAACAGACTTCACATCTACTTAGTTTTCAATGCTGCTTCCATAAATATATTTGAAAAACTGACTCATATGAAAAAAGCAGATTGGCAGCCACAAGAAATATGCACCTGGCCTGCTTATGAGCTTCCTACTAAGTTGTAACTTGCACTTTAAGACATCCAAATACATTTGAAAATTCTGATCTATTATAACTATTATAACTAAAAACTTTAGAGTCACCTGGCAATAGACCTGATTTTCCTACTAGCCATCTTCCTACTAAAAAGCCACCAGCAGGTTTCATTTACTCTACCAAAAACTAACATACATATTCTAGAGGTCCACCTACTTTCTGCCAACCCATGTACAAACATGAAGCAATTCTGTAATGCCTGCCTTTCCTCCAATTTTTATTTCTTGGACCAGAAGGGAAAGAAAAAAAAAAAGGAAATGCAAAAAAGGCATGAGTTTCCTTTTGTTCAGAACTATTTCACAACTTACGGCTTGTATTTTCTTCTCTTTCCTACTGACTCAGCTGTCATTAGCCTAACTTCAGCTTTACTGAAGAGATCCCTCATTTACAAGAGCACCCACCCTCACATATAAACAGAGACATTAATACAATCACTAACTTCAGATTTCCGCTTTTGAAAGCCTCCCCAACTTCTCATCAGGGTGAGTGGAAGGAAGCATTTCAAAATCAGCTATTTACTAAAACTCCTGAATACCTTAGAATACTTCTTTTTTATACACAGAGAGGTTTGGGATGTGTAGCACTCAAAAATAAAATTCACAAGTCACTTGGGGTCTGCCACTGCTCAGGTTTTTTTAAGTGTTTTTACCAGCAGGTACAAGTCTGAAGATGCTTGTCTCCTTCCCACAGTTCTGCACAATACACTTTGATGAAGCAAAACCAGCAAGTTCATCTCAACTCATAGACCTCCCTTTCAATGTTTTACTAACAGAACAGTTTGACTGCTTGGAGGCAACCACCTCTGGGTATTCTAGACAGCCCACAAAACATTATACTCCTTCACTGGTGTAGGTGCTTAGTTCTCAACAGCATCCACCTACAAAAATCTCAAACAAACCTGCTCCTTTGAAAGCACACATGAATAGATGGCACCCAGACCAAAAGGTACTAATATTCCTTCTGCCCTCTCTAGAGTCCAAACTGTATCTAAACAGTATGTGTCCAAAAAGAAGCAAGATGTACAGACACATACCATGTACCAGTCTTACTCCAATTATCTATAAACACAACTCCAAGAGACTAGGAGTTTTACCTCCACGGGCTCTGTTGGTAAGAGTACTCAAAATGCTTATTAATAATCTGCCTTCCACAAGCTATATACTCACTCCCCCTTGTGGTTCACATGCTTATAGAAATTTTAGAATCAACTTCAGTAAGACACTGCTATAAGGAGTTAAATATAGATATTTTCATGTCCTAGTCACCTTTTGCTATTAGCACATCTTCAGAATTATGGAAACAACGTGACTACCATTCTTAAGGCACGGTTCCTATGGAACAACATTGAAAGGTCAAAAAAGAAAGAAATATTAGTATTCCACATGAAAGCGAGCTCAGTTAACAGTTAAGAAACGATCAACACAAAAGATGGTAGACTGTAGTCAGATCTCTACTGCTAATAACAGTTTAATTATTTCACATGAAAAGTAGTAAGAGTCCATGGCACTCACACCTTTACACACCTATTTATATATGTACAGAAAAGCCCACTGTGAGCTTTAAGCATTCAAGCTGACGCCAACACTCTGACAGAAAGATCTTTTTTCTCTCTTTGTGTCAGTTGACAAAAATTGCGAACAGGAAGAAAACCAAACTCAATTTGCAAGGAGATTAAGTTCTGTGCACTTCACTACTTAGCCTTGAATTTATCTTCAGATCCTTCTCATTATGTATGGGGTTGTCCTTACTAAGATACATAAAATGTTCACTACAGATAAGGCAAAACAAAAACTTAGGCATGGCAATATTATCATTCAGTACCTCTCTTACTTCCCCACAGGTGCCACTTCCGTGGGAAAAGGCATGCTCTTTCCTGACAAATGAAGCAATACTGTGTCTACTGCAGTATGATGGATTGGGTCCAGGACTACTTAACTCAGTGCAGGAAGGCACTATTTGTCAGACATCATCAGAGAATCGTAGAATGGGTTGGGTTGGAAGGGACATTAAAGATCATCTAGTTCCATCCCCCTTACCATGGTCAGGGACATCTCACACCAGATCCAGTTGCTCCAAGCCCCATTCAATCTGGCCTTGAACACTTCCAGAGAGGGGGCATCCACAACTTCCTTGGGCAACGTGTGCCAGCGCCTCCCCACCCTCATTGTGAAGAATTTCTTTCTAGTGTCTAACCTAAATCTTCCCCCTCCCAACTTAAACTCATTCCCCCTTGCCCTATAACTACATGCCCTTGTAAAAACTCCCTCCCCAGCTTTCTTGTAGGCCCCTTTCAGCTACGGGAAAAGCTGCACTGAGGTCTCCCAGGAGACTTTTCTTCAGGCAACAATGATCAGTCCCTTCACTATATGTTAGAAGATCACAACAACTCTGCAATGAAAACAACCCACCTTTTTCTTTCTCCTTTCTTTGAAAAGTAAATGTATGTTACCATTTACTACTATTTCCTTTCACTCGCACCGTCATTTTGACTGGGGGATATTATCAATAGCAATGTTATAACTGTCAGCATTTGAGAGTCGTGTGCATTAACACTTTGGAGAATATGGGTAATTAACTTAAATCCAAGTTCCACAAGATCACTTGAGACAAAACAAGAAGAATATCTCTTTCTACCTCAAAACCTTCTATCCTGTCTTTCAGATTCTGACCTTTCCAGCCTATGCTTCTTACCTGTTAATAAGGCTTGATAGTAGTTATTAATCATAGAATCACAGAATCACTAGGTTGGAAAATACCCCTTAAGATCATTGAGTCCGACCATTCCTATCTGCCACTAAACCATATCCTTGAGTACCTTGTCTACCAGTCTTTTAAATACCTTGAGGGATGGTGACTCAATCACCTCCGTGGGCAGCCTGTTCCAGTGCCTGATGACCCTTTCTGTAAATATTTTTTTCCTGATGTATTTTAACAAAGATACTGAAAAAATTGACTAGGTATCTACTGCCACTAGTATTACTACCGGTGCCAGGGAAATAAGCGCCAAGTAATTTCATAGACAGTTATCAACTGAAAGCTCAGTGCAATCTCAGCGCATGTAGCAGCTTTTGATGACTCCAGATCAGACATAACTTGAGTTAATGAGGAATAGTACAAGAAGTAGAATATGGACATTTACAGGGTCAAATTCATGATAGAACAGCTGCAAGATTAACCCTTAGCATAAAACCAGATAGAATGCACATTGCTCTAAATGTTAGCAATATTTTTGATTTACCAAAGCATACTCAGCATTACAAAAGATGCTCCATAAGCAAAATATCCTAAACTTCATTTCAGCATCAGGAGAATGGAATGCAAGAGAGACACAGCTAAAAGACTTCACAATAAAGGCTAGAATAATTAGAAAGCCACTATCGCCTCAAATGAATTCACAGGAGGATTATAATTCACAAAGAAGAACAAAAAAAAGCCCTTCTCTCAGTATGCCTAAAACCACTGCCCCTCAAAACCAAAACGGAAACCAATCAATGAGACAAAAACAACCCCAAGACCCAAAATTAACTCACATACACAGCCCCTCGATCTTAGAGTTAATCAGGTCGTTCATGAATTCGGGGCTGTGAAAGAACAAAAAACCTCAAACAGTAACAGACTAACTTTGGAATCTCTCAACTAGGAAAACATGAACTGGGGCAGTAGAATGAAAAGTGCATTGTCTTGCAGAGCTGTGGAACCACACTTCCTGCATGTTTACTGCAAATACCAGATTAGATTTTATTCATCACTTTCCACCAGAAGATGACAGAACTGCTGATTCAACCATCTTTTCAGAGACCAGCCTGCTGGTCAAACAAAATTCAACATGAGAAAATACTGAAACTTGGGTGTAAGATTCCATCACAAGCTATGCTAGAACTGCATTCTATCACATAAAACAAGTTTTAATGAACTCCAAATAAATGGGGCAAGATTCTCATAATGATTTTAGGGGAATTAACTTCTTGAGAGTTGCCAAATTTCAACTCACCTTAGTCTTTCTTTTTAATTCCCCTGGGACACTGAAAGCTTTTAGGAGTAACTATGGTACATATTTAGAGAAACAGCTGCCCCTTCTAAATGGAGAAAGGGCACATGTAAGAAGCAGGCTTAGTGTAAGGTGAGTTTGAAACTTTTCTAGTACCAGAGTAGGATTAAAAGGCCTACAACAGCCAAATCTTACCCCATTAGAAAATCAAATCAAGGTAACAAAAAGACAGATGGACAAAAGTCACCTATATGTGTAAAAAGGATGAGTTATCACATTTTAGGAAACGCTTCCCTACAGTAACAATGAAAACAACATTAGACTAACCTATTCTGGAAGGTAGAATAGATTCTTCTGGGAGGCTAAAGAATCTCTTTTGCTGGAGGGTTTGAACAAACTGGTACACCTCATTCTAACCACCTCAGTGACATCGCAATAAAGTAATATCTCAAGTTTCCTCTAGGACCTACTTCTAGCAGGGAGGGGGTACAGTCTTCCCACCCTCCTATCTGTGCCTCTAGAGCAAAAAACCACCGAGTTCCAACAGTCAAGCTAAACAACTTTTATTAAGTTGAAAGCTACAATTATTATGAAAAATATTATTTTAGTAGCCATGACCTGATTAAAAAAAAATTACAGGTAGAGTGTTTTTTCTGTCCAGCAGAGGGTAGTGTATAACTAGCAACTACCCATCAAGCCTCAAACCTGACAGACTTCATTGTGAGGCAGACAAATATACGTATATAAAATCAGATTAGCTCTAGCAGGATCTTATCTTTCTGAATCATACAGTTTGTATAGAACAGGCAGCTTATGTGGAGTGATATTTGTGAAGCTTCAGTTCCCCAAGTAGAGAAACACAGGGAAACAGGTAAATATCTGACTGGAACATAAGTGACACCAATAATGATCTTTGAGTTGGACAACAAATCCATAATGATGGAAGAGACATGTGAAGTCAAAGTCAGCTGTATGTGCATATTGCTTTTCAACAAAATACATTTCATCTGGTAATTCCACCTTCTGTGATGCTGTTGTCCTGGTTGCAGCTGCAAAAACAGGGGTGGGGCTTGGGGGGTGTTAAGGAGCTACAGATACAAAAGAACCTCTTGATCATTTGGTTCCTTAACGTCAGGCATACCTACAAGCTCAGATATTTAATGTATAATGCTGTCAGGCAATGGAGAAACCTGACAAACTTTCTGCTCACAAGTCTCAACTCACATATCTACAGGCAAGTTTCCACAGGAGGACATGCAGCAGCTGTGAACAAGTATACACTGTAGCTGGCAACTTTTCCAGTGGGTTGGGGAGGGTTTAAGCGTATTTCCATGTCTAAAAAAAGGCTCCCTGCAATAAAATTTCAATGTAATCAGGAAGAATTCTTTCCCAAACTGTGACTACTTGTCATGCTGATTTTTTTTTTTAAAGCTTTCTGAAAGACACACAGACACACATATACAAACTTAAAGTTTGATAGTATTCTTACCATATTATCTTCTTGGCACAGCCATTAAAATGATGACAGTCAAACACCTACACGTGTGTTTGGCATACACAATATTATGAATTTGTGCAATTAACTATAAAAACCGTGCATCAATAAACCTCACCATCTGGTCAAAGTTCCCTGAAGCTGAATTAAACCTATAAAATATTGCCCAGTCTTGAAAGGCTACAGATACCGACCAACACATTAGAATGCCAACAGAATTTTCAGCTGCATTCACAAAAGTCACTATAAATGAGAGAGTTTGCTTTGTAACAAAATCAAAGAGAAGACATGGGGGAAAAAATGAACACTATGGGGTTGAGACAAACAAGAATCCTTCAGTAGAAATTCACAAAGGAAAAATGTTTCTCTGCAGCTATAACTTCCTTAGAACAGTGACAGTTTTTTCAAGTCTGAGTATAAATATAAACTTCCCTCGTGACCATGCTGAGCAGATAATCAGTCATAAAGTTTGTAATTCTTCCACTAGCAGGTTAAAGTGGAACTCCAAAACCTCAGGACATAGTACTATTTATAAACTCATGGCTGATAAGTATTTATGTAATTATTAGCGCTACTTCTACAGGAAGCGCTCAAAAAGTTTCCATGAAAGCAGGAGAAATCTGATTTTCTTTCTTTCCACCCCGATACATCCTTAATGATTTCAGCACTAACATCCATTAAAAGACTCTAAAGAATTTATGGTGAATAGGAATGGGACAGAAAGCTATCTTTAGTTCACATGAATTTGATCAAAATGACTCACAAGAAGTTCTCTGACACACTCAAAGCTGCCAGCACTTGATCCTTTCTCCCTTGCAGGAATCTGTTCTGTGGATGTGCAGACCCAGGGTGTGGGAAGAACCTGCTGGGACTACCAATGGATCTATTATTCGGCTCATAAAACTTGTAAAAATCTCACAGAATGTACAACGCACTATTGTCTGTAAATCTCTTTCATGACTCGGTTACCAGGCTGACTCAAAGCAGTCTGGCCTGTTTTCATTTCTACCACAAAAGGGTTTTTTGAAAGAGCCATTTAACTGTGACCATGGTTTCAGCAACATTGTGAAGACAAAGGCAGAGTTGAAGCCATATGGACACTTCAGTATTCAGAGTCCAGCAAATCAGTACTTTTTTTATTTCTCCTTAGAGCTTGGTTTTGCATAATTAGGTCTCTTTATACACGAAATGAACTAATACATCAGTATTCAAGATGCAGGAAGCTACCATTTGTGAGCTTTAATTTAGACTCAAGGGCATCTATACAGAATATTCTCTAAGAAATGCCTTCAAAGGATTAGTTTTATCATCAGTACTCTCTGTCTTGTAGCTTGAACAGAACACGACAGGAGAAAACCAATTTATTTTGCCTTTCCTACGCCCAGAGTATTTTTAAATACAAGGAATTATATTACCTTTAGTCACCAGGTTCTAGCACGGAAAGGCTGGTATAGAGAGCAAATTGATACAATCAGTTTATAAGCTTACCATCAGCCCCTCTGCCCTGCTTTAAGATCCTTTAAGATCAAGTCCGACTGTAAACCTCACACTGCCAAGTCTGCAACTAAACCACGTCCCTAAGCACCACATCCACACGGCTTTTTTACACACCTCCATGGATGGTGACTCCACCAGCTCCCTGGGCAGCCTGTTCCAATGCTTGACAACTGTGAAATAGCGCATACAGGATCAAAACAACCATGTTACTTTCCCTCCAACCTGAATGAATTCTCCACGTTATATTTACAGCAGAGCCCAGTTCCGAAGAGATGCTGATCACTTCCCAGCAGGAAAGCACATGGTGGGCAACGCACTCGTCAACAAGGTGCAGTCCCACAGCACCAAGACACAAGCAAGCTGAGCAAGGCAATGACACCAACAGGTCTTATCACACTCCAGCGAGCCTCAGGGAAACTGACCAGGTCCAAGGTTCATCCAGGGCTTATGCTTATGCTCATATACAGCACTTTGGGAACAGGGCTAGTGGAGGGCACACCTAAGTCACAGCTCAGGCCTCAGTCTGAGCTTAAATAAAGCCCTTGCTCAGCACGTGTGGAGGAAGTCCCAAGTGAGCTGGCTGGGACAGTTAACGCCATTTAGTGCCTGACAGGGGCCTGACACACAGCACATTGCTTGGGACCGCAACTCTTGAGCAGAATTACCTGCAGGCAAACTACCCTCACACAAACAAAATCTGTACCACGTACTGCTTTGTACAGTTTCTCGCACGGCAAATTAATCCAAAGTCTCTGTTTCTTTACAGTGCGAACAGCAAGACGACAGTAACAAGAATCAGTATCAAGATTTTGTGTACAATTAGCTTGTTCCAGCATTAGTTTTTCTGTTTGCTTGATACATCATACTTGATTAATACTCAAGTTTATATGCTTTTCAGTCAATCAACATGTCTCTGCCTAGAGACGATACTAACTGTATTTTCCTGCACATGAGAAATATGTATGTTTCTCAGAACTTTGGTATCCTGAATCAGCAGGATTCCCAAAAGTGCTCTTGTTGTCTTCTCCCTCTTCTCTTGCCATCTCACCTTCGTTTAAAGTTGGGGTTTTTTTCACCATTTAAGCAACATATGTCAAAGCCTACCCAACTGGCACCATCTCTGCTTGCTCAAACTAAATATGCACACATTATGCAGCAAATAGACTCATGCAGATAGCAATGCTGGCACAAGCATCATGAGATGCTACAGGAATCTGTTCTTTCAGCTTTGAGTAGGTTACTATTCTGCAGTTTATACCTGAATTAACACTGCCATCACAATTTATTCGAGGTGCTGTAATATTTACAAACGTGAAACTAATAGTTAATATGAGGTAAGTTACAGAAGACAACAAATGCATATTTACTGAAACTTAAGCCAACAAAAGGGGTTCCAAGACCCTGTTGTTATGAATCCAGGCAAATAATCTACAGTAATATTAAACTGGTAATAAAGTATTGATGGGAGTCCTCCATGACCTGGCATTAGTCATCACTTTTTTTAAAAAAATACATTTTTGGAATCAGTTTTGTCAGTAACTTGGACTGCTGCAACCAAAAGATTGTATTGGGGGCTACATTTACTAGAAAGAAATTTCTGTGTATTTTTCAAAGTTTTCTTGTCCAGAATTTCTGTTATAACACCACTGAACTGGGGAACAAATTCACAGTTCACTGAAGGCAAGGATATAAACAGGAGAAACTGAAAGAGAAAGGAGAAGAGAAGGGGATGGTAAACCCTGTATTCTTCCCTCTGAAGACTCTTTTCCCCAGGCTTTCCTCCCCAACATCAAAGATTTAATACCTAAGCTTAGCACTGCTGCTATTGACAAGAGTCCAAGACAAGCTTCTACGAGAAAAGCTGAGAAGATCAGAAACCACATTTATAATAAAGAACTTGCTCCAACATGACAAGACACAAATATGGCTGAATTGGCCCATGAGACTTCCGCATTCTACTTGGTCGCATCAGAACTGCAAGAACGTACTCCATACAGCATAGTGCAAGATACCCAGTAAATTAAATAGAGCAATTAATACGTCCACTGCTTTGTTGCCTTTGGCACACCTGCCTCTAGACTACTCTTCAGAAGGCTCTTGGCCTTCTCTGACTCTGTTACTTTACCACATCCCAACTTTAGGCCAGCGACCTTGCAACACTGAGCTAACTGTTCAGAGCAAAATCCCAGCAGCAAGCCTCAGGGTCCTTCGGCAGCCCCTTTTTCCATGACCTTTGTGTTCTGCCTTTCCTCTTCTCTTCTTCCAAATCCTAATTCCTACCTCCACCCCAACCCTAGCAACGAAGTCCAGCCGAGGACCCCTCCACACCTTCATGCTCTTCAACAGTCTGCTCTCAACACTACCTTACATTCTCCTTATTCACTCCTTTTATCAACCTGAATTCTAACCCGATCATCTCTCCATTTCCCTTGACCGCAGACCCCTGCATAGGGAATTCTAGCAACAGAACCCAAGTAACTGGTCCTTCTCAGTGTTTTCCTCATCCAACTTGTAAGCTGGTACAAATTCAGGTGCCTGAAAAATTCAGGCTGTCCACATGAATGGCTACAGAAATTTCCTACACTCAAGGATAATCTGTCTTTATCAAACACTTTTCAGATTACAGTCTTCAAAACCACAGGGAACAAAGCTCAGCAACTGAAGCAGCCCATTGTTGAGTGACATGACAGAGAATCACAGAATCACTAGGTTGGAAAAGACCCACAGGATCAAGTCCAACCATTCCTACCAATCACTAAGTCACGGCCCTCGGCACCTCATCCACTCGTCTTTAAAACACCTCCAGGGAAGGTTCTTTCAAGGTTCTGAGAAGTAATGTTAAGTAAATGAAGCATGCTGAAAGGTACTAATTCAGTAGAAAATACAGCACTGCAAAGGACTCCCAGTACAGAATTGCATCCCTAAGGATTCTCCCTAATTTTCTGTATTTCCAATCCAGGATTGATTTTTAATAAAATTCATGAATATTCCAGAGTGTTTTTTATTTATTTCCTCTAACAAAATACAGATTTATATATTATATCAGAGTACACGCACATATACTCTGATCTTGTACAAAAGGAAAAACCGAACTTACAATTTTGCCAGATTCCAGTCACTTCTTCGACTAGAAGTGAATTTCTAACTGTAATGTTAGTAAGTGTATTGCTAAAACCATAAACGTAAATCTGACACTTTTACAATCCTTTCAGATGCGTTCCTTTGCTTCCCCAGAAATCCATAAGCAAATAATATGAATTCTTTTAATCTGTTAACAAGTGAAAGACCATAGGTAGTTGCCATGTAACTAAATATAGACCCCAGTATTAAAAAGCAGCCTACTCCAAAAAGCACAATGCCCATAAGTGTTTCACTGAGGAATGCAGAAAATAGTCGGAAGTATGTAATTAGTCTTTCTGTAGCAAAACATATAGAGAAGCACTACTTAACTACAAGAAACTGGAAATGCTCTGGCAGTGCTGGTTATATAACAAATAAAATATTTTGTGGGTAAGAAATAGTACCTTACCTTAACATATTCCAAAGTAAGATCCAGAATATTCCCGTCCCTGCAAGAAAATGGAGAGGTGGAAGGAAGAAAGGGCACAAAACCAACCAAACAAAAAAAACAAATCGTGAGTCCAAATATAATCTCATACTTTAGAGATGCATTCATATGACAATAGGCTATAAGGTCACGTTAAAATCCTTGTTAAAAAGTCTATTTATAGCTAGATGGCCTACGATGTGTAACTTCTAACAAATACATAAATCACCAATTCATTCTAGAAGATCAGGTAGTGGAGCCACTAGTAATTAATTTCAGAAATAAAGTTAATTATACAGTTTTAAGCAAAGCAAAACCAATCATGACATTTCAATAGATGGCTGAAAATACTTACATACCACCTGATATAAATTTAAACAGAGTTCTCCCAATGGCTTCTATATTTATCTTTGCTTGTGTTTTCCCATTTAAGCTATACCTACTGAAAGCGTTGAGAGGGCACTGCTGACACGCAAAAAAAACCAGGAAGAAAAACATGCACTTTTAATACAGAGAATTCATAGATTTGCAATAGCAGAATGTTTTAATTTACATTTGGCAAAACAAATATGGACTCTGCACTCATAAAAACTCCGCAAAACTATAGTAATTTCAACATTACAATTATTTGACAGCCAGATAATCAAGTCATTGCCCTATTTTAAAAAGAAAAGATCTCTTTACAGGTTTTTTATACATACAAATGGCCAAAAGCACAAAAGCCTAAGTGAAGAGCCCCGTGATCAATTACAACTCTTTCCATAAATAAAATAAGGATCTGTTTTCAAACCTTTTGTATATTTGTTTTTGTTTGAGACCTACTTTGAGAACTAGCAGGTTAACAGAGTTTGCAGCACATGACTGGATGCTTTCTACAGGTCCTGGGATGACATACATGGTGCTGCCTTAAATACAAGTATCTAACAGGCACAATGAAGACCTTCCATCTTACGAAGGGATCGTAAGCTTGTTATAGCCATTGAGTTTGGTATTCGGACAATATATGCCCTATAAATTTAGAAAGAGAATCTTGTTTGGTGGAAGTTGTTATGATGATGTATTACTGGAAACCTAATAAGCAGCACCAGATATGAAGAAATTGGGTAACACTGGAATCCATCAACAGAGAATACCGTCTCTTAACTCCTTGTGTTGTTTTGAATGCAATGGTATGGCACCAGAAGCTAAGTTCTTATTTTACACTCAATTTTCACTCTTGTTCTCTTATGGCTTTTAATCCAGACTACTTACACAGAGGCAAACCAGAGACCTTGCGTATCTTAGCCTTGCCCATAAATGATGGTACTCAGCAATTCAGGGTTACTGTTCCGCATTATCACAACATTTATCAAGGATCAAGTTCCATTCCCAGCTTACTTAAAAAAAATAAAATAACAACAACGCAGCCAAATTCAACGGGAATAGAATTTGGACCATTTGCAACATTTTCCTAGCCAATATACAAAGAAGGGACATCGTACCAGAGAAAGCAGCGGTGAAGCACAGAAGAAAAAGAAAAGGAAGTTTCTAAACAGAAAAAAAAGTTTTGTTTCTTAACACTTTGCAATTTGACTGGGGAAAAAAGAAAGAGATCTCATTCTTTATCAGTTCAGCAAAGTCATTAAGTATGGCTGAACTGTTCTTACATTCAAATAATCTGTGGGAAGTTGTGCCAGTACCAAATGCTTCTGTAAAAATCTGCAGTTTAGCTCTTCACTTGCCTGTGAAATCCTTTCAAGGCAAAGGGTCTACCAGCACTGCATACACAACACAGTCTAAAAGAACAAACCTGAGCAATAACGCTAACAAGTAGTTTACTAGCCTTGCTACAGCCTTCACTGTTTCCACCATTAGGTACAAGACAAAAGATCTTTCAGACAGATCAAGCCACAGCAGAACTAAAGAGGTAGAAAAGCTTTAAGATAAAACAATCTATTTACTGTTATACAAAGCAGAAATGTGAGAAAGGAGAGGCAAAAAAAAGTGACCTACATTTCCTTCACCAACCACATAACAAAGATGCTTGGAAAATTTTGGCTTTAGGGTATGGATGGTGTAATAAATCTCTTCACCGGTACTGTAATATTTAACCTTGTAGGTTGTTACGCAACAAAATATAGGAAACTCTGCTGTTCACCACAAGCACAAGTAACGCACAAAGGTGTTTATATTGTAGCCCTATTCACCTCAGACACCTTTCTTCTACCAGATCCACCCCACTCTCCCTTGCTGTCTAAGTCTTCATCTTTGTCAAAATTTTCAACCTGTGGTAACCTTCACTGATGAGCAGTAACTAATAGCACAGATTAACTACTGCAATCTCCTGTCATTCAATTCCACAAAAATACTGCAGTTCTACAAGCAAAAAGCAAATTCAGCAGCTAGCCCAAACAACTAGGAACTAAACAAATAACTATATCACAAAACTAACTCCTGAATCGCTATTAGTAGTGATAATGTGCTCCCTCATGCCATGCATTCTCAGCAAAGGAAATCTATAATGGCAGGAACCTAAGAAAAATATAAAGCACTTTTCCTTTACATTTCCCCTCTCAAGGAATCTTAATAAAAACAGTCAATCCACAATCTCGCTTCTTGCATTAGATCATCTGCAGAAAAGAATTAATACTTTCAGAAAACTGCCAGATCAGATGAAAGGTAGTTACAGGCTGTGCCGTCTCTCAAATCAGTTCAACTGAAGGTTTCTTTCGATAATACCAAGTTATTCATCTTTCATCAGATTTTATTACATTTCAAGTAATGCTGTTTATCTCAAAATAAACTTGACTTTACACCTATATTCATTTGCATCTGTTTACCTACAACATGTATGTATTAGAGTTGGCACATAAGTCAAACATTACTGTATAAACTGTAGATTCCCAGATTGGGTTTGGTTACACATTTTGCCTTCCTAATAATCAGAAAAGCCCTACTTCCATTCAGACAAAAAGCACTTTTAATGCAGAAAGACATTGCCTGAAACAGAAATTTTCAGAACACCTCAAGGTAAGGTTCTGGGTAAGGTCTGCAGTAGGACACATAATATTGACTTCACACTCTTTTCATACAAATTTCGTCACAGAAAGGAATTCAAGGGACACAAATGCACTCCCACATTCATTTTGGGTAGTCAGGCTATCACCTAATTTCATGACTAAACAAAACCTCTTTCCAGCAATTTTTGCTGCGGGGGAGAAAGGCATCTGACTTGATACATGTAATTAAGCCATTCTCCTGAGTAGTTTTAAGCCCTCCTCTGTTGACCTCCTCCACATGCACAAGGTCTGTGTGGAAACTGTACTATCATGAACAATACTCCAGTGATAATTAATCACTAAAAGAAAGCAGACACCACAGTCTCAACTGTTGAAGGTTGTCCTAGTCAGAAACACGTTCTTTCTAGAGCACCCCTACTGACATCTGACACCTTTCTCTCTGCTGGCTTGTCACACAGACATACAACCCTTTAATCTTTCCCTACTAGTCCTTGGAAGCCATCATAATTTTTTTAGTCCAACTACAAGATTCTTATTAGAATGATGGGGCTTTTTGCATGTATGGGTTTCTTACTGATACCGCCAAGAAAAAACACAGAACTTGAAAGTCAAGCTCTGGCAACCCTACAAAAAGATGAAGACGAGACAACAGAAAACGCAGACGTGGATCCTTTGCTTCCCTCTTCTTACCCTAAAACAAAATATATTGCAACAATGAGGAGCCTGGCATCATACTGGTTGGAAGTGACTGTCTATAAGCAAGTACTGCTACTTTTGAACACTGTGAGAACAAACACAACTTTTCAGAAAACAGAAGTTATCCTTGTTGACTCCTTCCTTCAAAATACAGCTAAAGCTGACCGAGGTGAGGAAAGGAAATGGAATTCAGATGTTGTTAGATGCTATTATTCCACTTCCCAACACCTCTAAATAACAGTCAAATGCGTGGGAAGAATTAAAAGAAAATGCCTTTTGAGGCTGACAACATCAGCAGTTATCAGCTAAAAGAAAGAAAAAATCCCTATAAGCAATCTGAATCGTACTTACAGCACGACAAAGTAAATACTTGCATACTGCCAACTTCAAATCCTGCATTGATTTGAAGTGAACAACCAATCATGAAAATCTCGTGAAAAAAATACTGAACTCTGAGTAACTAGTCAGTTTTCTAAAAACATTTGATAAAATTGTTAGGTACTTATAATCAAGCCAAAGCCTGCATTTCACTCCCAACACAAATTACTCAGTTCAGTGGGTGCAGAACAGCCAGAATCTCAGTAACTCAGAAGCGGTCACTCTTTTTTTTCCAGACTCTGAGAATTTGTCCAGTAGTTGTCTACAGCACTGCTTCAGTAAGGAACGTCCTGTAATCTTTAGCTGTTGATTCTACAAAAACCTCCACCTTTCTACGAACAATCGTACATCACCTCCTCTCACCACTCTTGCTATAAAGAACACACAGACCTTGACAGACTAAGCCACATTAAGCATCTGCTTTCTCCGAATCTTTGCCATTCTCGCAGACATATCAGCCACAATTATGAATTAGCTGTGATAACTTTAACAAAATTTAAGCATAGACAAAACATTATTATTGGAGATGCCAAAAACCTCACCATAATTCAGCTATCATATAGATATTCTTACAGTGATGGAAACTGCTGAATGGTCCTGAAGCAGCTTTGCACTACTCCACATTCTTTTAAGTGTACTTGTGGGAAAACCATTAGGTAGGATACATTGCCAATACTTGATGTATGGAAATATGTTTGTTCATTTATTTTATGGCAACCTTTGTCGGGAACATTTTCAAAAGCATTCACTGGAAGAGTGATCCTAAAAAAACCAATCTTCTCAGTAGTGCCAACACAAACAGTGCTAACACCAAATCAGAGTGAAGACAACACAGGCTCAAAGGGAGCCTGAGACACTGAAAATGTACCAAGCTATCGCATGGCTGCTCACACAGACAAAACTACTATAAAGAGACCTGATGGGATCAAACGTCTTCTTCAATTTTGTCTTTGAAATATCTCCATCTATACTGATTCAAGAAATATACTATTACTTCAGTATGAAGGTGCAAGTTTGAACATGCTAGGCACACCGTGTTTGAGTATACGTAATGCAGACTGATGGTATTTGTACTGTAAACTAGAGCAGAAGACCCAGTGATTTTATCCTCCATTAGCTTCTGCTTCAACACACACACTCCTACCACATTCCTAAGGCTATTCCACCCTTCTCTCTACAGCTGCACACCACCATGGACATGACTCACTCAAACACCAGTGGAAACAAGTGCAAACTGCTATGACTAACTGCATAATGACCTGCAGTCCACACAAGAACAATAAGGACACTTCAGTAATTAAAAATCAAGAGAAAAATACAATGCATTTTTCTTCAAATTAAAGGAAATTTCAACCAATTAATATTTGTTTGCCACCTGTGGACTTACACCTTCGGCTGGCAACTATTTACAGTCAGTGCTTTAGTTGCGATAGTTATTCAGAATCCAGCACCACAAAATTTTAAGCATTCAGAAATAATTTAACCTAGCAAAATGAAAATGCATATTCCCAGAATTCTAACAAATGCTCACTAGAATCACAGATTCATCAATTCTCCTGAAATTTGTAAATCTAGGTACAGTTTATTTATAAATCACGGTTGTCACCTGATGTGTCCTTCAAGCATGTGTACTTGGATTGCAGCATAGGAAAGTTAATCTTTTAACTGAAGACGATGTACTGAATAAGATGATGGAGGAAGAACTGACCTCCCTGTCTATTCCCTTATCCCATTTTAAGAAGCTCAACAAATGCCCCTCTACATCGGGTGCTGTGAGTAAGCATGACAAATATATTCCCCATGTGACAGTTAACTACAATGGTGATATTCTACTTCATTTCATGTATTTCCTCCTAACTAACAGAAATTTATAATCCTGTATTATAACTGATCGATCATCTCCCCTCCCCACCACTCATCATCAAAACAGATCATATTTTGATGAGTTTGCACCAGTGAATTGCACCACGCTCAGCAGACAACTCTGAGAACATGCAACTTGAGCACGTAAAAGTTGCAAAAAGTGGGCACAGAAGTACTGCTCCTTTATTGGAGTTGGTTAGCAAATGTTAGGCATATTTGATTTTAATTTTATGCATCTGTATGTTTTTGTGCTAAATGAACCAGTTTCTATAGTAGTAGCTGAAATTCTTTAAATGTGGAAGCGTCAAATTATCTTACTATCAGATCAGACATGAAATACCCACTGGTTCTCCACTTTTTTTTTTAGCTACAGAACAGAAGGACTGAAAATGTCACACTGAAAGTATAACAAAGCAGTCTGAAGGTATTAAAAAAGCACAGCAAGGGCATGGAAGATGAGTTGTAAAGAACTAACTGTAGCTTCTATAATACTTTGAGGCTCTTGGGTATCTCACAACCTATCACAAAAATATGTAGCAGATCACAATATAAGAGAAATTGCATTACAATATAACTTCTACTAACAAACACTTCTTACTGAAAGGAAGTATAGCTACAAACGGTAGTTTCACATAGAAGGTGACAGATTAACAGGTGTCTTGCAGCATTTATACAGCTGGTATCTCTTCTAAAGCCTCTAAAGCATCTAAAAAATGATAGCTGTCCTGATTAAGAAGAGTGTTTAATAGAAGCGAGCACTTAAGTGCAGAGGAGAAAAAAAGGTATTTCAAAATCCTAGTTGTCTTTTTGCTGTGCATCTTATACTTCTTTTCAGAGACTGAAATTTGTTACATTTACCTTTATCTGCAGGATATTACATTATTATCAAAACACATACTAAGAAATTGCTTCAGGTATTGTGCCAAAACTATAACTATTTTTACTTTAAAAATTCTGTAGTTTTATAAAAATTTCCTCCTTACTTTACCCCAACATTTAAAGCAAACTAAAAGCATTGATCTTGCAAATATTTTCATAGCTGAAGAACTACACTGCCTTCTATAAACCCAAACAGTATTATTTACCCTTCTCCACAGGGGAAACATTCAAAAGACTTCTTTCACTTGACATCTTCAAATCTTAACTTGATCAAATTTTATTTTTAATTTTCAAAGCACACCTAACACAGCATTCATATAAAAAAAGTAACACATATTCAAACTAAATTATCCAATGAACAACGGTTTCCAAATCACTAGTTAGAACAAAATAAATGCTGCCTAAATACCTAACCCATCACATTACCAAAACCCAAAGAAAACCAGAATTTCCAGCATCTGATGAAGCAAAACAGGCTGCAAATTCTGACAAGGAAGAAGCAAACCTGTGAGTAGCGTACTCCTCACCAAGCACTGCCTTGCCAATTCTTTCCCCTTGTAAATCAACTGTCAATTCAAGGACTTCAGTAGCTCTCATCTACTGTGGTAATGCTACTAAGAAGAAAGGAAAAGTTTCAGGAACCCAGAATGTAGCAATTAATGGCTTTATATCTCAGGACTAATAACTTCCTAACTTCCAAACGTACTGCCTTCCAAGGACAAGGCCCTGCAGAGGACAGTGAGCCTGCTCAACTTTATGCCGATTAAGTTACCATATTAATGTCAGTGGTACTAGTGAACTCTAAAATTGAACGCGCTTTTATTGTTTTCCTGGACAACTAGTTACATAAAATGTGGTAAGTATGCACATGTCTCCCTGCTAAACGTGCAGACCCCTGAAGGTCAGAAATTTTCAAAAGTACAGAACATCCTGAATGATCAGATAAATTAATCTAGTCTAGAATAACTTTCTGCTGCAGCAATAGAAAGTCCAGTGCTAGCTGGCAGCACTTCATCTGAAACAATAGAGAAAAAAGCTGACAGAGAACAACAAGAAGAAGAAAAAGTCTGCTGACCAGTACTCAAACAAAGAGTCTGAAGTCTAGCTAAACGTACAGGTGGACACACCTGTCATACATCCAAAACCATAGAAACTAAGTGTATTCTTAGCATCTGCAGTAGATATTTGGGACTAGTCTATAAAATACATTTTAGCTTACAGATTACTTGCCTCCTTATTATCTTTTGCAACAGGGTTCGGTGAGCACTGGAAGATGTTAGAGCTACTGGTTTGCCCATTTCCTCAGAGGAAGAATGAAACTAATCACAGCCTACTCCCTCACCCTAACTCTCACCCACCAGGTAGGGTTTGTCTTTTTTAACATGCTGGAACCATGTTTAAAAAATGCTGGATACGAACAGTTCACGTTTGAGATTTTGGCACAGTAAAAAGCAGCTGTTGTGCCTTATCCACCTACAAAAAGGAGCAGTTGGCAGCTACATTAATAAAAAGTGAAGCAGTGTTGCAGCTACAAAACTTTCAGGACTTTCAGCATAACCAGGAACTTACAGGGCTTGAAAACACAAAATAGAGACACAAGAAAAGGAGAAAAGATTAAAATTATAGTTCTACATTGAAAACTCAATGCTTCTAAATATATCATCAGTTAAAATTAAAGTTTTAAAAAGGGGGTGTGTGTGTGTGTGCAATCTAATTCCGACTAGCTGATAGGTCAGAACCGATCATGAATCTATCATAAAACAAACCATCCACAGCATTATACATAATTTATAGAAATACACAAAGTGTTCTGATCCTAAGCCAGTTTCAATAGTTCCCTGCTGTTTATCAGTGACTACTTTTTCAATGTCAGGATTTTGAACACAGAATTGTCTTTTCAAGTGTGAATGGATGGTTACTGGAAAGAGAGCTAGTAAGCAGGAATTAAACCAGCATATATTCACAAACACACTGCATAACAGGAAGCAGGCAGTGTAAATTAATGTCAATTTTGTTTGAAGGCTTTAACTACCATGAGAACTTAGAGTGATCATTTCTGGCAGACTGTGTGCTTCAACACTTCCTCGAGAAGGTTCACCAGAGGGAAAACAGAGATTTAATGCCAATGTGTGACCACACAGCTCCTCCTAAAATGTCCCAAGCTCTCCTCCCCAGAGTCCCATACTACGCATACAGGGCAAGAACAAAACTAACTCTTTTTTCATACGCATATTTTAATCAGACAAATATCTTTCCTAAAAAAGTCTGAGTTGGACACACATGAAACGCTAATGGTTTTAAATAGGCATGCTATTCTACAAACTGCATAATAAATGAATATTTTTTTTTGTAAGAAATTCTGTCCAATTTTACTACTCTACTAGATTATCCAGTCTGAAATTTGGTTTCAGTACCTTCAAAGCATAACAGAAAGGAAAAAAACCCCAACAATGCCAACTTTGTGCAAAATTGGGTCCTATTTCTGGCTTCTTGACAGCTTACAATTTGACACCAGAGATGTTACTAAACTGAATTTCACTTAATTTTGTTGGAAAGACGGTTTGTTTCAACAGGAACACAGGCTGTGCTTTTTCCTATTTACTTTGCAGACAACAGAGGAATCACCAATATTGAAAAAGGAGTATGTGTTTTCTTCACCACGCTTCAAGCTGATTGTGAAGATCACATCTGAATTAGCCTGATCCAATGTAGAAACTATCAGACCACTTGAATTATTTCTCTTCCCACAAAACAACTTTGGAACTAATGATCTGTTTGACAGCGGGTTATTAAAAATCTATTTATTTCTCACAGTTTCAAAAAAATAAGTGGTTAGAGACAGCAGAGGGAATGACTTCCTCCATGATAACTTGCTAAGAGGAAGACCGTGCCATACGGTTCAAAATTTATTAGTCCTTTGAATCTCTTATTATTTCAAAACCATTGTGGTTTAAATTCTGATCAGACTGAACTTCTCGACATTTTCCTCTCAAGCATTCTATTCTTACTCTTATTGCTTGTACAATAAATTTATTAGTTACAAGTACAAATATATTTAGTACAGAGGCTTTAGTCTCTCAAGAAAACTTGCAAATCATGTTTAGTAACTGCTCTTGAGAAGGAAGATATAAGACAAAACTTCACTATGTACCATCACATACATTTTACAGCAGCACCTCAGTTGCTTGCATTCTCTAGAAGTATTCAAATCAAAGAAACAAATTACGTTAGAAAGCCAGCTCATGTAAGCAGGCAGATCTGAGAGATCAGTGATAGAGGAATACTAAACACTGAGGCCTTTTCTTCTCTCAAAGTGAATGAGGTATAAAGAAGAAAGGCTTATTTTCAAGTGAGAAAAAAGCTTGATCCCGTACACTGCAAGCAAAAAACCATACAAAGCCCACTCTACACTTACAACCCCACATAAATAGAATTGTCCTTTCTTTAAAAATTTGAGAAGAAATCTTATAGTGAAAGACAAAGCAAAACTATAAATCCTAATTCAGAAGTTGTCATTTGGTTATCTTTTCTCAGTCTCTGACTCTGTCACCTAAGCAACCTAACATTCTTCACTGAAAGGGTCATTAGGCACTGGAACGGTCTGCCCAGGGAGGTGGTTGACTCACCTTCCCTGGAGGTGTTCAAGGTGCGGGTGGATGAGGTACTGAGGGGCATGGTTTAGAGACTGGTAGGAATGGTTGGACTCGATGATCTGGTGGGTCTCTTCCAACCGCCTTCTCTTCTCCACTCATTTCTGTACCTTTAACTGATTCCACTGCATTACACTGAATTTTTCTTCTAGTTTTAGCTGGGTTTCCGCCCCCCCCATTTTATAGACCTCAGTATCAGAACAAAACAAGGTAATTATAAAATCAATTACTTTTTTTTTTGGTAAGCAATAAAATATCTGTGACGATAACAGATTTCCAAAAGAATTGCTAGCTTTTCTTTCACAAGAGTCACGGATATTATAACCAGGAAGTCAGACAACAGTAATAAGCAGTAGTAATTCGCCATTAGCTCAGTGTATGCTGGGTTTGACTGAATCTTCAAGAAAAATGGCTTATGTGTAGTTCTATGTTGGGTGCAGCTGGAACACCTCTTTCTCCTTTTCCTCTGCACTTCATGCTTATAAGCACTGTATGCAAATCAAAAAAGTTTGAACAGTCCAACTTCTTGGTTAAAACTGTCCTGTTAGAAGGGTCATTGCAAAGCACTTGGTGACTTTTAAAAGTTTCCTCTATGGGCACAGTACATGCTACACTATACCTTTTAAACATTTACAGGCAAGACCTAGTCCTTAAAAATTGTTACTACACAGATGTCAAAAGACAGACTAAAAATCCAAGTCACTAGGTCCTACAGAAAGACCAGTACTGAAGGACACTTTAAACAGGCACAAGTATTTAACAGCCCATATACTGACTGATCTTGTTGCCAAGGGAAAATTATTTTATTATTTTATTATACTGCACTATTCAGTAAGTCAATAAAAGAAGAAATTCTCAGAATTCCTGAAATCTATGCATCAGATTCACTCCTCCCCCTCCCCAACCTGCACACGTTTCACACTGTGTTTTGTTTGGCTGCTTCTATCAAGACCTTAGTACTCAAGTGAGTACTAAGGAGAAAAATTAACCCCTATTAGAATGTAAATTTATAATAAACAGCTGCACCTACAACTAGACATTTAGAGGTCTCAAAAATACATAATTCCTACACAACAAACATACATAAATGAAGGTTTTACAGCGTACCTGGCATGGAGTTTGTCACTCTTGTCATTTTGCAGGGGGTACTCTTCTATAACATCTTGTACGAGAAGTGGCTGTTGCTGTTGCGTTCTTGTGTACGGCAACATCCCTGCGTGGCTAAACATATCACAAGACCTCGTGGGAATTATCCCCTTCTTCTTCCTGGGGAGAGTGCCGTGAATACAGATGTCTTGAAAGGAGTCTGAGCGACACTCAGTTGGCGAAGGTTTAGTGGTCAAAAGGTCCATGGAAGAAGCTAATGAGAACTGATGATTCACCAGGTCATTTCTGGGAAGACTTGAAAATTTTCCTGCAGCTATCATTTTTGGTTCTGGAAAAACAAAATCAATATTTATCATAGCACATCAATCATCAAAGCACCTACTTAATGGAAGTTAAATAGTATGACTAACACAGGCATCTAAAACTGAACTTATGCTTTCATAGAATAGTTTCAGTTCGGAGGGACCTTAAATATCATCCAGTTCCAAACCCTCTGCAATAGGCAGGAACACCTCCCACCAGATCAGGCTGCCCATGGCCCCATCCAACCTGCCCCTGAACAATTCCAGGGATGGGGCATCCAAAACTTCCCTGGGCAACCTGTTCCAGTGCCTCACCACTCTCATCATGAAGAAATTCATAGAATCATAGAACAACCAGGTTGGAAGAGACCCACCGGATCATTGAGTCCAACCATTCCTATCTCCCTATGTCTAGTCTCAATCTGCCTCTCTCCAGTTTATAGACATTTCCCTTTGTCCTATCACTACATGCCTTTGTAAAAAGTCCCTCCCCAGTTTTCTCGTAGCCCCCTTCAGGTACCGGATGGTGGCTATAAGGTCTCCTCAGAGCCTTCTCTTCTCCAGGATGAACAATCCCAACTCTCTCAGCCTGCTTTGCTTTGAGGCAGTCAGATACATCAAGATGCAGCCTGTATTATAATTCAATTACACTGCTACCAACTGCACATCAAGCCCAAGTGTGTATTATCTTTTATATACGTGAAAAGTCATGACAAAACCAATCAGTATGGACACATGTGCAAGAGCAGACCCTGAACAATTCTCCATTTTTATGCACAAAGGTTTTCTTTTTTGCTCCTTCACATCCTCTGAAGGCTCAGACACCAACTTAGAATCATTAACAAAAAAAGTCAAGTTCTAAGAACATTTTCACAAAAAAATAAAGGATATCCTACGGCTTGGTTTGGTTTTGAAGCCCAATAGTTGGAACACCGAGGAACACACTGTTTCTGAGAAGTCTTGCTCAAGTAATACATTTAGCAGAGAAACAGTCACATATTTCTAAGGGGCTGTAAAACTAGAGGGCTCTACCCAAGAGATAAGGGCAGGAGAAGATTACCGGAATTCTGTTCTTCAGCATGCACAGCCAGCTGGTTTAAATCGTTGTTGACACTAGGGATTTGCATAGCTGTCATTCTCCTGTACCATCAATTGCAGTCTGCCATACAGTACAGGTTTTTCTGTTATCATGAGCAAATGACTGTCCCAGACACACTTCAGGCACACTAACAGGCTACTGTTCCTCTAAAACTCACGCTCTGTACTCATGTTACAGTGTTATACCACAGAAGGCAAGTTGCCTTATCATATCCAGTTCAACTAGCTTTAAAAAGCCACTCAATGGAACACGAACACAGACCAAAAGTCCTGGATTATTTAACCTAGGTGGTAGTCAATCAGGTGCCTCCAATAAAAGCTGGAAAAGCCACAAGAGTAACAGAGATCAATATGAAAACAGAAAGCAGAAGCGCTTTTCAAAGTAACAGTTCCAGACAGGGAGAACGTGTTCTGATCTCAGTCAAGTTTCATACTCAAAGTTTAACCATGTCTTTATCATTACATATGCTGTGATGTTAAGAGGGCTCAAACATGGTTTAATGCGTCCAACTGAAGAACTCTCTTACCTTCTCACATCTTCACAAGATGGCATTAACTTTTGTGAAAGCCCTACTTACCTTAAACACAACAAATCTCCTTGCGACCTTCTCCCAGCCAGCTACCTCCCTCCCTCAAAACCAGTAATGATAAATTACAGTGAGAGAGACATATATTAATGCTTTCTCCCTGCTAAGTTACGTGGCACGTTTGCATGCACTATGCAGATGTACATGGGAAAGAAAGAAAGCAATCAACCTTAATGGGGAAGAAAGCCAAGTTCAGGATAAAACAACAACAGATAAATTTCCTCAGATTTTGTGTAGCAAGAGAACAAGTTAGAGCAATGGAAAAAACATGACTGAAAAGGAAGAAATACAATTAAATCTATAGTCACTCTAAACTCAAGGCAGATTTCACGTTAGTTGTCTCCCTCAAAGAAATGTAGTCTAAAATATATAGTCATATAAAAGAAAGGAATCCTGCTCCTCAAATGGCTCAGAAGCAGCTTTCTACAACCTGTATTTTCTACTTTTTTTAAAAAAACTAGATAAACTGATGCAATAGCTGCTATAGCGAACAGGTCCCAGGACTTTGATAGGAATACTAAGGTTCAAGAACCTACAGTCTGTTCTGATAAGGAGAAATAGATTAAGAAAGCATACACAATAGTTCAAAGCCTTGAAACTACTATCATAAAAAAACACAAGCCTGTCAAACATCTAAAAGTCCCCACAAGATTGCGGCCACGTCAGTGCTTCCAACAGGTCTTTAAGTGCTATAAAACTGTTGGTGTTCTCTTCATATGTGTTATACAACTTCCAACCCCCATGCACCCTTGTAATGTATCCCAACAACTTAAAATGTTATTTAAATTTAAAATACTATTCTCAGGCAACAGAAAGCACACAGGCCAGGATAAGTCATCTTAAAAATTTCTGTTTCAAGACAAGAGTAACAGATAAACCCCACACTTCCTGAGTTTTCATGCTAGAATATCTTGATATCTATAAAAAACTTTCATGGAAAAGTGGTCACTGAAGATGATGCAATAATAAACAGAGACACCCCCCCCCCCCAATACGGCCTATACTATGAAACTACCTCAGAAACTCAGGCGCCCAACCAGCCTGCTGAGTAACCCTGAACGGCAAGAAGCCTTGAGTTGAAATAAACATTCTCTCCCCAGTTCGCTGGCAGAAATGAAGGGCTTCACCAATACTACTGGTAAATCCAAGCGCTTTTCAACTAATGCCTCAAAACGCCAGCTTTTGTTCCTCCTCTAGTATAGGAATCCATTTATTATTTTGCCTGCTCTTCTTTTCCAACACTGTTACTGAAAAAAAAAACCAAAACAACCCACGAAACAACCCACTCTAACTGAAAATGAAGCGTTTGACAAACCTTTCAAGCGGTAAGTACGCACTTAATTGTCTTGAACTAACGACCGACTCGTGGAAGTTAGAGTCGGGGAGAAGCGGTTATTACGCGCGCTTCTTTTTAACCGACAACAGGCACAGAACGCCGCTCTCCTCCCTCCCTGCTCCCCGAGCGCCTCGGCCGCCGGCGCACAGGGCTCCCGGTACCTGACGATCCCCGCTCCGCCGCCCGCTCTCCGGCCCGCGCCACCGCCCACCCGGGCGCCGCTTCCCTGGGGCCGGGCCCGCTCGCAGCCCCGCCCCCGGCCCGAGGATTCCTGCGGCCCCCGCCCCCGGCCCCTCCTCCGCCGAGGGCGCCCTCGGGAACCCGCGGCCGGTGCTCGACTGGCTCCCTCGGGCGCCGTCAGCTGCGGCGCGGCCTGGGTCGAAGGGAGCAGCCGCCGAGACGGGAACCGCGGCGGGCGCGCTCGGCTTTTAAAGCGCTGTCCGGATCAAATTTTTTTTGGCGTTGGTTTGTCTTCTTCCTGTTGGCTCAGTCGTTCGGGCGGCCGGGCCAGCCTTTCTCTGGTTTCGCCGCAGTTGTTGCGGTTGCCTGAAGCCATTCTGATCACGCTTCTTTCCCTCTTTCCACAATCGGTAAGCCAACATTCTGCGCTCTTGGTCGTAGCTGTCCTATCGGTATTGGCTTTCCAGAGGCAAATATTTCTGTCTAACCAAACATTTAATTGATTTTGCATTAAATATTTGATCCCTATTTGTCACTCATTTTACTCTCTATTTTTACCGGCACTGCTTTTATAAGCTGCTTCTGATGAATCTACTCCAAAGCCTGAGCATGTCGTTTTGCTGAAGATGTGTTCCTAAACAATGTCATTAAGGAGCAGATTATTCATCTTCCAGAAGTTTTACTTATTATCAAACCAGTCATCAAAAATAACTGAAACTGTGGTATTCTTAGTCCAAACAAATTAAGCTGCACCCAATGGTGACAACAGCGGGATTAAAATTCCAAATGGCATAAATGGCACCTTAGCACAGTGACATCTCTGGGTACTGAGTAGAACTACAACAACTGCTGCTTTGTAGTTTGGGGGTTTATGCATTGTCCAGAACATAAAGAAAAACAGTAATGGCAGAGAGCATTCAACCATGCGGTATGTGAAGGAGACAGAAATAATAAAGTTAAATATATCTAAAATACTCAAGTAAAGGAAGCTCATGTGGCATTTCTGAACGGTGCTCCCCCTCCCACAGCAAGCCCACTTTGGTTCCTTAAGGCAGGTGTGAGCAGTAGGAAGGCATCATCACCATTTACAATAACAAATTCCAAATGGGAAAAGCTGAGGTAAATGTGAGAGACAACAGTTCCCCAAAGGATTCACTCACGGGTGATAGGACATAAGCGCTTGTGGCTTGCTGATGGATGCAGATTTCTACACTCACATTATTTTCTCCTTCCCCCAAATTACGGAAAGTTGTGATATCATACTGACGTGGAACAGAGCCTTGTGGCTGAAATAAACATTTAAACCAATTTCACATTAAATGAGGCCTAAATGCACAACATAAACTCACTCCACTCTTTAACAACTAATGGCACTCTGCTTTTGCAACTGTCAGTTGTGCAAAACCAGGTAAGTATTGAGGACTGAGAGGTACCAGAAATGTTTCATGCAGTAACAGATTCCAGAATTTCACTGCCGCAAGTAGCAATCTATCCTATGGGAGAATCCCATAGGATATTTCAGGCACAATCCTTCAAAATACACCTGAGGGAGGGAGGGCAAGTACAAGAGGAAAAGAAAGGAACCAAAAAACAACAGTGATCCCATCTTTGACACCAAAATGCCTCACTAATATGTCCTGTGCAAGAAAAATGGAATTATAGTGAGAATAAAGGAAGAGGAGTTGACATACCTGGATTACGTTTTCAGGACTAGCATTCTTGCCCGCATGCTTCCTGTATGACATACATTTAAATTTTGGTAGCATACATCAGAATGGCACTTTTTCATATTTGTCACAGGAAAGACTGTATAGTTCTTTATCAGCTTACCAAGTGAAAGATGCTACAGAAGAGCACACCATTAGTTTATTCATTGCATAAAGGAAAATGTCTTTCTTTATCTAAACCACATGTTCCACAGTTCAGGTAAAAACATCTAAACACATGCCAAAAACTCAGATTGGTTAGCACATAAGGTGATCTCTATTGGCTGATGCTAAAAACTCAGGAAATTTTCAGCCACTGTAATTGCACCAGGAAGTAATGTCATGGTTCATTGTCACATTTTATGAATAAGAACTAGAAAAGAAGTAATTTCCTTAGTAATGTGACTGGGTGCTAAGTAATGGGATTGGCAGCTGGGCAGCCTTGCATAAACTGTGATTAGTCTTGTGTGAGTCATTACATCCTTTTTCTAGGAGTTTTATTCTGCCTTCAGAAGAAATTGAAAAGTGGTTCTGTCTTCATGTATGATAGTTTACTCAATCCAACTTTGTACATTTTTTATGCAGAGCTGTTAAAGAGAATTTGCCTGTAAGAATGAAGAATTTGCAGGACTATATACACTAGCTGTGTTAGTTGTGAGTTACTTTAAATTAAGGTAGATTGGGTACGTTCTAGCAAAATTTTTATTATTTTCATATTTGATATCTACTTTGGAAATGGGCTTACTAAGATGTGGGATGAAGTCTGGAAGCACCAAAGTCCTGAAATAGGCACAGCACCTCTGTCCAGTCCTTTCATCAGAAATGTTAGTGCACTGTCCTCTGTGATGTCAGCCTAGGGGATGCAGAGACAACATCAGAGTAGTGGCCATTGCTGAACACACATCACAGACTGCTGTGGCCTTCTATGGTCATCCTTGACTTCTGCTTTCTAAAGTAAGGGAGTATTTACAGATTCACCTTTCCACTTATACAAGCAGCTTATACAGACAGATAAATGAGGAGAAACATTATCAGGACCTAAGTCTCAAGACTTGTGATGCTGTAGCCTGTGTACCTTAATCGTGCCATGAACTCAGTACTCAGCAGTTCTTGAGAGACCATTTTCAAAATGTGCCAGGCTAAAAGTAACAAAAGAGACGATTGGGACAAAACAAGATGATTTACTGGGACTTTTCAGTTTGACCTTAAACATCAGAGTATTAGCCTTCCTAAAATAACCGGGAGAAAATACATTTACTCTAAAAGCACTGCGGTGCAGCTGCAGTGATAAAATGCAGAAGTAACTACACAAGATGAGGGCAGGGTATGCAGGGATTGCTCACATTGTAGTTCTTGTAGATTGCCCTATAAAGAAAACTCAAAGCAAGTTTGTGCTGTAGACTTGTTGTAGAAGATAAAGGATGCAAACAAACAAAATGCTACATTCCCTCAGCTCCCACAGATGCCACATAGAAAAAAAAAAAAACAACCAATGGGAGACTAGACTAGGAAATCAAGTTTATTCACTAGTAATTTTCAAACTAATTGAAGACATATCAGGCCAAGTCAGAATGACAAAGTGAAAAATGTTCTAGACTTAAAATCTGACAATATTTTGTTTCAAAACTATGAGCTAAGGCAACTGTGCTTTCGAAGGGATTGTGTCCCCCATCTGCCCCCTTCCCAGCATCCAACTGAAACAGACAAGTTTAGTCAGCAGCTATCCAGTCTTGCTGTTTGGTCTGCCTGAAGCCTGGAGGCATGGCGATCCAGAAACTCCCGAAGAGCTATCTGTTATGAGTCAGAGCCAAGAAGCCTCACAATCCCTAGCCTCAGAGAAGTTTGCAGGCAGAAACGTCCCACAGCTGATCATCCTGGAAATAATGCCGAAGTAAAGCAGGAGAATCTGAAGAGTTATATAAACCTTAGATCATTCAATGACAAACTGGAGCAAGAACATGTTCTGGCTTGCTGGAGTTTCAGGCTACAGCACGTTTAATTTTGCAGATCCAGAAGAGTAAAAGCTGGGTAGATATAATACCAGATGTCTGATCTCCATTTACTACTGGCTAAAAAGTGTATTTCTGACATATCAATGTGTTCCAAAAGCAAGAGGTTTACTGTTATACTCCTCTGATCTCAGCTCACTATTGTAAGTCTTAAGTCAGAAAGAAACTGAAATTTTGGAACGATTCGGAAAAAAAAATTCCACTCTACCTACCAGAAGGTCTCAGCACTACAGATTTCCACGTCGGCTAGTATCAGCGCTACAGAATTGAGTCAGCTAGTAGCAGCCACTGCCAGAACCAAAAAACTAAGTACAGCCTTTGTCATATACAAAAAAACTTAACATCATTAACCAAAAAGAATTAGTAATTTAAAAAAAAGTAAAAATAAATTATTGCACATATTCTGTTGCTATAACATGCTGTGTTTCTCCCCTCTCATCTTCAATTTGGTATTGAAAATCACGTCAAACAAATTGTGCTGACACAAATTAGATAATCTGTTTCAGAAGTTTGAAATACATGGGTAAAACTGCACTAAATCCAGTTTTATTTTATTGACTTGTTTTGGTAAATGACATATTAAACTGGAAAACAATACCAGAAAGAATATGGACAAGGGTTTAGGGGTTCCTTTTTAACCAGGGGGTCTGTTTTCTTCTCTTTGCTTCGAGCAACGGAAGAGCTGTTACTATGGAGCTAAGGTTTCCTTGCAAGCTTCTGTTTTTCCATGTCTCTGTAAAAAGTCTCAAATACAAGAGAATTAACAAGCCTCTCTTTCCACATGACAGATGTTGGGGAGTTTTTCATTTAGAAGAAAACCCATGTAAAGACAAGTATAAACAGAAGGCCAGAAAACAGCAATGAACGGATTTGCAACTTCCCACTGATTAATTGCTACAGTCAGAGGTGTGTGTTTACAACTTTGTAACAGCATCTACCTTTCTGACCTCCTCAAACAGAAATGGCAGAACCTGTCACATCCTTCTGTCTCTCAGTGAGAGCAAAATAGACCACACCGGTGGCAATACCACCTCTAACTATTATGCACATCAAAGTTCTCAAAGCAGCTTCCTCTCCACCTACTGGCAAAGCTACCAGAACTCTTCAGCTCTACTTTGGAGTCTGCCAAATTCATAATAATTGACATTACGCTCCACTGTTCCAAAGCACTCCAGTTGCGTTTGGCATGTTTCAACGGAAGGCAAAAAAGCCTAGAATGAGTTGAAGTGCTTTATCTGAGACCGACAAAAGCAAGACACTTGGCTTTAACAAGGCAAAACCAGTTATGGCTTTACGGTAGTTATTTTGGCCACCTCGTAGCAACATTAAGGACCTGAGTTATTTTACATCTTCTTTGAAGGCGGTCTTGTCTCTCTTTACATTGTCTCAAACACAAGCAAGGATCTGTACTGCTTGCTCATTCTCCTCCTTAGCAGTACACATCTTAGGTCTTCTATATCATGAATGACAAGGAGAAGACTCATACAGTGAGAAAGTACTTCATACTTAACTTCATACTACTGCAGCACGGCAAGAAATACAACAAGCGCAGAAATAGTTATTTAAGAATTTAAATGGAAAATCTCTTTCCCCCACCAAATGAAGTACATTATGGAATATTAATTACATTTAATCTAATTCAGGTTTGGCATATTATTTTATATCCACCCACAACAAATTGTGTCAATGCATACATTTTATTTAAATCCATTAAGGCTGCCCTTCCTCTTACAACAAATAAAATTATAGAAGATCTAAATATATATACTATTAAAACTGCAGTCTCTCTGTATAAGAAAACCTGTAAAAGACTAAAATGAAAGAGTCTCTATATCTTTAGCCCCTCAAAGGTGAACATGGTAAGATGTTAATGAAATCCCATTAAGCCATAAAATGCTATTAATCAGAATTCAGCTCAGTAAAAGGTGGTACTGGGAAAAAGGTACTGAGTTCTAGTTCTTAGAACAACTCATGAAAAATTTTCTTGTCACTTAGCTTTCTCCTTATCCTTCATAATGAATACTTACAAATGTACACAAACATTTTAATAGTCAATTTCAATAGAGTTTTCCCAGATAATTCTATATTTAAATTCATATTTATAAAGGAATCAAGAAATGCCTTACATTCTGGCAATATCCAAGGCATATTTTTTATTATATCAAAATAGACATTTGCATTTATATATTTACATTTCCCCTAGTATAGGTAACATTTTTACACCACTGAAGGAGCTGGTCACAAGACATTGGGATTCCTCATAACACACGAAGCATGACTTATTCCTATTTACTACAGGTCATAAGAAATCATAATAAAACCACACTCCTAAAGACTACTGTAGCACAATAAGGTAACATTATTAAATGTGACCCTGTCCCAGTCCCACAACGCGTCAGACCCTGCTTCAGTTGTATTAGAGGATACCGAGAAACCCATGGTTCCTTCCTGGAGCGCTACTCAATATGTACCGGGCTATAGCTTTCAGGATGTCTGACTTGAGCTGCCGATTGTTACAGGACAGAGGGCTATGCCTCATTCTCTGGGAAGGAACACCTCCTTGTGTACAAGGCGCAGGTTACACCTAACTTGTCATCAGTTTCTCTCACACCAGAAACAGCTACTTCTAGAAAAGGATATGTTATTTCCTGGCTTCTTTGAAATGCCAAATGAACATTTCTAAGACTACAAAAGGGCGCTAGATAGACTCTGAGAACATTCATATAAGCACAGACAGAAGCACGGCCCATATTTTACTTTACTTGGGAATGGTTTGGTACGTGAATTTTGGGTGCATCTTGGTTCCATATTGGGACAAGCCCAGGCAAGGTGCAGGCCCCACCCTCTGACTCTACAGTTTCCCTGGAACAGAAAACAAAAGGTACCTCTCAAAGGAGTCACGGCATGCTACCGATACACAAATGGGTACTGGCTTAAGTGGCAGGACACCAAGATCCAGAATGCGCTGCAGTGCACATGAAAAGGTACATCCAGATACAGGCAAAAGGATTGTGGAAATACTATTTAAGGCACTTCACGTTCACACCTTTTGGAAACTTCACTTTTGTTTGATTAAGCGCTGAAAGAGTATTCTGGGAAAGCATCGCCATAGGTTGATGTGCTCTTTCCCGTTTCGCTTGGTGTCTACTTTGCCACCCGCTACCTGACACAGGGTCCTAGACCTGAGCGACTATCAGTTTATCTCAGTACACAGCTGTGTGGTCTTCTGTTCATGAAACAGCGGCACAAAATATGTTCAAAACTGGCAACAATTTTGCATTTAGGAAGAAAGTTTGCAGAAATAGGAAACATTTTTCCACCTATGTTCTTTGATTTGCAAGGAAATTACATGTAGTGATAAGACCTAAGCAAATATTCAAAATCATCAGGACTTAGAGAAAAGGAAGCAAATGCTCTCTTGAAATTTGGAAGGGTGCACTCAAAAGAAGAAATTAAATATTCCAGGCCACTGAAGTTGTAGCTTTTAGGCCTAAAATCAATTCCACCAGCTGTCAGAACTTGCTGACTGATCTGCCAGGAAGTCAGCCATCCTGGCATGTCTCTACAATCAACAAATAACGTAGACACCTACCTGAGGTAATTCACATTCAAAGTGCACTGAATTCTCTGCTGAATTCGTCTGTCTCTTCCTAACACCTAAAGGGAGCACAGAGTGAGCAGAACGCCTTCAGCTGTGGTTTCATTCCAGGCAGCGGGGGCCGTTTCAGCCACCAGGGCTCACCTCTGCGATCTCTTCCCTGGCCAATCATATTTGTAGAAGTGTTTGAGCAGAAGAGTGGTGAACGGGCACAAGAACTTGATCTGGATGAACAGGAGGGGTGAAAATGTTGGTTTTCAGCCAGATAAATTTCCCAGTGGGTTCATCATGCAGCTGCAGGATAGTTTTAGGGACAGCAAAAGGAATGATACAAAAATGGGAAAAAGCAGATAAAGGAAAGATGAAGAAAGCACAGACTGCTTAGGCTGGCATTTTTGGAAGCCCAGCTTCAAGTAAGGTCGAGAGCCAATAGCACAGCAGCCTTACATTTTTCTAATACTGATCCAAAATATCAGAGCCTCGCTATTCAAAGCACTGATCCACTACGACATTCATTCTGCTGGACTGAAGCAGTTTAACGGTTTTGAATGGTTATTATTCTACTGATTAGCTAGTGCTACTCGTGTCAAGCCAGTTGTTCTAATCAATTCCCTAGCATTAGCTGGTATGAAGGTCGCGTAGAAGCATAAAGGTAGTGAACTCCGTACTGTGTACTCTGCCTAATTCAACAGACGTGTGATCATGTGCATATATTTGATCCAGGTCACATATGTTGCTGGGTACTATGTCAATGCACAGATCCTGGTATTAATTACTGTGCAAATGCAACTTGAGTAGCTAGAGTCTGACAGGATGAATCAAAATCTTAGTGTACCGAGACACGTTCCATTTCAAGTAGTTTCAGAACCAATCAGCGTTTTAGAAAACAGATAATGTTCTGCCATTTTTTTCCCTGAACTTACCATCACTGTACAAAGGAATGCTTATTCCTATAAAATTAAACTTGCGATTAAACTTACATATTAAAGCAACATATCACATCAAACACTGTCTGAAAACCATTGAACCGGCAACAAATGTAATGCTTTTGTTTAAAGCTCAGAATAACAGCAAATAGAATAATATAGCATTTGATCTGCACAGGTAAGCACATTAATAGGGCATTAGTATTTATTTAACAGAATGGATTTTTTTGATTTTTTTTTTCCTTACGTCTGACTTAAGTGCTGGAAAATAAGCATCTCGGTGTAAGAGGCACTTTGTTCCTAGACACAGCACTCTGTCAGAGACAGACGCAAAACAAAACCATGTCATAGTAGGCTATAGACTAGATAACAACCATTAGTCCCTACTGCGAAAACAAAACAGTCTGCATTCATGTATGACTGACTAAATTGATTTTTTTTGCAGCCTTCCCAAAATGCTCTAACACAATAGACAAAGCTCTCAAGGATGTAAATTTCCTGGCATAAACGGAACAACTCAGAGATCAATTCGGCTCTATTTTTTTAAGCACATAATTCCATTATACACTTAATTGTTTCCGCTAACCAAACCCAGAGTGTGAATGAAAACGTTTCTCACTGATATAAATGCCTGCAAAAATACGAACCTCCACTACTCTTATTATAAGTTAGCTTAAAGAATTCTAGTATTTAACTGCCAAAAAACCCCCAGAAACAAATTGCATCATGCTATCACCTTGCAAGACATTCATCTGGAGGTCAAAGAAATATATACGCTCCAGTTTGGATTTAGCTCAACATATCTGAAGCTGAACAATCACAAGTAGTAGCTATATTAATAGAAATTGGAACATTCCGTTGAGTTGATTGAAATGGTACGTAACCATTTATAAACCAATTCATCAGGCAAATGACAGCTTAAATAGCGCTTTCATCTTGAAAAACGTTAGGTTGAGAACTGTAATGTATTCCTCACTCTAGTACATGAAGAGGTTACAAAATGCAGTTCCAAAGCCACATGAAAATATTCTAATTGAAATAGATCTGTTTTCACTGCGGTAATCAACTTGAATAGTTTCCTAATCTGTTCACAGCAGCAGTTACAAAAATATCTTATTTATATTAATATTTTAAGAAAGTTAAATCAATCCACTGTGGAATTATTAAAGCAATTATGTAATTGTTAAACCAATTTTGAACTCCTCAGAAAACATTGTACACAACCAGTCCTAATTTCTTCCGGAAAGTTAAAGCAGCTAAACATATTTTATGAAAATTCAATTTCTACACATGCTCCAGAAGTATTTTTATCTTGACCAAGAAAGGGTAAAAGCAGGAAAATCAGCCAAGTAAATCGCATTGTATTTGGAAAAACCTTCTTTAGAATTATTGGGCAGACTGCGTGATACTCATTATCTTGTACATTCTCAAAATATCCTGTACAATAAGTCACAGTTGAATAACATCTCACTGTATCTTTCCACTCAAAGTATAAAGTCTTACAGGGCTTTTTCCAACTCTCAAGAACTTTAGTTAAATTTTGATACCAAACTGATACAAGCATCATAAAAGCAACAAAAGATGTAGTGATTAAGTCTTAATTCATAGCAAAGTCCCAAGCGGAATAAGGTCAGGGCTGCCTGTGTAAGCGCTCTCCCACTCTCCTCACTAGGGATGAAGTGGTATATACACAAAATATCTCAGTTTAGACCTTTTGATATGATCTTTCCAAGCTAGGAAGATACTCGTGACAAGTCAGTTATGGTATGTTAACATTACTGTATCTTGTTAAGCTGAAGACTGTGGAAGCAGTAGAAAGTGAAATGAAAGCGAAGCCTTTCTGAACGACAACTTCTAAAAAAAGTACAAGTTATATTATTTTTCAACCCCTTGCAAAACATTAACGGTCAGCTGTTGTTCTCATTGTCTACGTAAAGTACCTCTGTGATCTGTATTCAAAGCAGTATCCTAGGCTGAATCAGAGTACAAGTTTGTCATCTCTATATGACAGGAAAGCTCTGGTTGCCTTAACTTGTTCTCTTAGTCTTTAGGAGACAACATGGAAATTTTACCTCTCTTTTTTTGTTTCTACCTCCTGAACCAGCAGGTTATTGGAAAAGATGTGTGTTCTGTGGCCTCGACTTTCAATTCCCACTTTTCTAAGATCAGCTTCTGTAAGACAGAGTAGAATCAGTCCTGTAACAAATGCCAGCGTAAGGAACATACTGTACCTATCAGTGCAGAAGAATTCAAATTTCTCTCAGACAAGTTTGCTACTTCCGATACTGTAAGCTATGTAACAGCAAATGTAAGTGTATTTGTGTAATATGAAGCCACTTTATCATGATAAGCTATGTCGTTCAAGGGATGAAAAATTTTACTTTTAGTTCTTTGTCTCTAAATTTATTCTCAAAACAAAACTGGTCAAGATAGCTGGAGAGTTTCTAAAACTTACTTTGAATAAAAGAAAAATAACTCCAAAGCGCTAGGACACCAACTTGCACTTAAGCAAATGAAATAAGATAAATCTCAGAGTGAACTGAGGGACATAGTAATACCAGAAATGTCAAAACTTTTTTTTTAATACAAATTGCAAACCTAAAAATACTGTCCTGCAGAAAAGTAGCTCATAGCAGCGCTATTACCTGTGCTGAAGTACAATACATTCCTAGAAATATTTTAAAAGCATTTAACTTAGAACAAGTACCATCAGTGAGACATACAATGTTTTGGACCAGACATTGTCTTGGAAGCCACTATGAATTTTACATCGGTGGTTAACTTTAAAACAAAACAAAAATTCAGAGACATACACAATTACACTGCAGAAGCTGAAATCCTGGAATTTGTCACTTCATGATCTGTTAAAGAACAAACCTTCTGATCTGCAAATCGTGTTGCGAAAACCCTCTAACCTCCACCGGGATACTCTACTATATTACTTACTTTGCTGCAGGGTTTTTATTATTGTGAAAATATTGCAGGCTATTGATTACAAGTAAGCACCTAAGGAATGGTGGTATTACAGCAACTAAAAGCATCTTGTGGAGTAACACCGATCAAAAAAAATCTCAAGATTTAATTGACACACCACAGAAGAATTTCTTTGAGGCACGCTAAAGCCACAGACAACATTCTTATGCGAGGCGAGGGCAAGCTCAGCCACTGACATCTTTCATTTATTAGCTTGCTTTAAAAAGGTACTTTCAGATTGCAAGATTGTCAGGATGAAAGGCATATGATTTTCAGGGAGATAAAAGGAAAACGTAGCTGGCTGGTTAGGACATTAGTAAAACCACAGACAAAGAGCTCTTTTCTAGGTCACATGCTTCTAAATTCAGTAACACACTTTAATTTTGTTGTCATAAAGGAACCTGTTTTCATAACTGTTTAACAACTTCACTAGGATTTTATAAGGCCACAAATTTTATATTTAATTTTGAATATTTAACTTCCATGCTAGTATGTAACAATTACAAAATATCTACAAGAATTGGTGGAACGTCACCACATATAATTCCAGAGCAAAGAGAAATTCTGCACTAAGCATGAAAGGAATCCCAGAAATTCCACAGAGTAACACTCTCTTTAAACAACATAGGGATAAACAGTGGCTCCCGTTAGGGTTAGGGTTAAACAGTGCCTATCTAATCTTACTCGGTCAGCTGCGTTTGCTCTGTTATTAATTTATACCAAAACAAAAACAGAAAAAAAAAAAAACCCACGCAAAACCCCTCCAACACCCTGCTGCCTCGAAGCCCCCATGCCAAAAGAAATTGAAGTGCAAGCAGAAAATGACATTAACCTTATAAGACAAGACACCGAGAGACAGAAAACGTATTTTTTCCAAATGTACTGCACTGGCATCTTTGAATGATTATTTTATGGCATACTTGTATGTGCTATTAAGTCTCTGTTGACACCCATGTATATTTTTCCCCACTATTTTAGTGAAAAATTTGTTCCTACAGCTGAAGGGAGGAAAAAAAAAAATCTCCTTTCTCCCACAAGATAACTAATTGCCTTTCTGATCCTTCTGCTAATGGTTTTGGTGAAGAAAAGTAACAGAAACATCAACTCAGGCATCTCTTATTTAACCAATATTATACTGCTAATGGGATGAAAGGTACAACCTAGCGCTTAAGACATGAGAATATTCATAGCTTGATCAAGGTCAAGAGTAAAATGGAATTACAGAATTGTAAAAGACCCTAAATGCATCATTATGAGAACTAGTTTTAGGCAGAGGGAATTTTCTATTGTTCTCCTTTTACGCTAATTATTTTTATTTCTGAAAGTATGCTTATTTCTTGCTTAGGGCAGGTGATACCAACATATTTTAACATCCAAAATACAATTGCAAACACACTGGCAAGGTGTGTGGCTGATGTTGGGAACATATTTTTTCCCGTATCGAGAAATGAATCCTGCTTTCCTTTCCACAGGACATATAAGATGATAGCTTCTACTGGAGGGTGATAGAAGAGCTGTGTTCTATTTCACCATTCTAACCATTGTCACTTCCTGTACACATCAGGTTTCCTGCAATAAAGAGATAGTCATAGGTTTAGTCAGGTCTCACTGGATTGTGAAGGGGCATAGATGAAACACAAGCACAGACAAAGCTGCTTTATCTCATAGAATGGTGGAAAATTCTTGACCTGGAAGGGAGCCACAAGAATCACTGAGTCCAATTCCTGACCCTGCTGCACAGGACAACTCCAAAATTCACGCCATGGGTCTGAGGGCATTGGCCAAATGCTGGTGCTGTGACTGTTTCCCTGGGGAGATGTTCCAGTGCTCCACCGCCATTTGACTGGCTAGCAATGGAGCGTTTGATGCACCCCAGGACACAGTTGCAACTCTTGGCTGCCAGGGCACACTGCTGGCTCACATTCAATTTGCTGTCGACAAGAACCCCCAGATCCCTTTCCACAGGGCTTCTCTCCAGCCTCTCACTCCCCAGTCTGTAGGACATCCAAAGCTGCTGTGTCCCAGGTGCAAATTCCAACACTTGCCCTTGTTAAACTGCACGTTTGGTTGGTGATTGTCCAGCTCTCTAATTTGTCCAGATCCCTCTGCAGGGCCTCACTGCCCTCAAGAGTGTCAACAGGTCTCCCCAGTTTCGTGTCATCTGCAAACTTAGTTATTAAGCCTTTAAGTCCTGCATCCAGGTCATTTATAAGGACGTAAAAGAGTACTGGCCCTAGGATGGATCCCTGCAGAACCCTGCTTGTGACCGGTTGCCAGGGTTCTTTCTTCAGGGTATTATGCATTTTTCACAAGTTTTCCCCTTTGTACTTTCCCTTTCCCTCCCTCGCCTTGCCTCTTCTCCCCCTATTTTTTTTCCTTTTCCCCCCTTTTTTTCCCTTTTCCTTTTCCTTTTCCCCTCCTCTCCTCTTCCGTCAGTCTCGTGTCTTACACTGATCCCTCCTACAGGTCTCTCCTCTTGGTGCTGCGTGGGAAGCGACTCCCCTCCTTCACCTGCCTGTGCCCAGCCTGATGACAGGTCTGGCCCGGACCCTCTCAAGGTTGTGTTACCACCCTTCTGGGGTGACTGAGCACAGCGTGTTTGTATCTGGGGACCCTTTGGCCTCTTCTGCCCAGGCACAGGGAAGCGTAGGAACCCTGTGTAAACCAGCACTGTCTGCATTAAAGCTTTTCATCGGTCGCCATGTGCTGTGTGTGTTTTGTTTTTTCAATACTTTAAAAGAAAAAAAGTCACAAAAAAGAAGGAAAGACAGACCATTCAGGATGTGTTGAGAATGCACTGTTAGCCAGAATCAGGCACTGGGAACGCTATGGGTTCTCAAAGATGCGCAGGAGAAGAAGCAAGCTGACTTTGCTCTTGAAATGCAACCTCTGTCTTTCAGCTTTTGATTGGAGAGCAGTTGCCTGTTTAAGCTACATAAGATTTACATGATCCAAACAGCTCTGAAAATGTACCCTTATGCCTCCAGCTCCAGATGAACGTTACAGCTGCCCTGTTTGATACAGGTCTATCTGTGAGCATCCACATTCCGCGGAATTGGACCAAACGGTCAGCATGTAGGTCCGGGTCAGTCCGACTGAAGGCACAGTTTGCAATTTCATGGCTCAAAAGCCCAGCAGTGAGGTCAGCGTTCTTTGAGCAATATTGTGTTCTCTGGTGCTAGGAACAAGTCCGCGACTTTTTGTTGTCCAGCACGGAAAATCTGTGAAACCGGGATCCAAAGTGCGGCTGCTCAGTGTCGCTGCCGCGTGGCCGATATGCGGTACTGCAGCCGCCCCCTCGCCGACAATCTGCATGGCTGGACTGCCAGCAGGTTTTGCACAATAAAAAACACAAAGCGTTCTTTCCATGACTATCCACCAAGAAAATAAATTAAGAAGCTACAAGCTGGAAAGAAAACATCTGATGAATCTCGAGCACAGATGCCAAAAGCGTGTTCTGTTACACAGTAAATGCTCCCAGAGTCCTTTAGCCAGAGCCCTGGTCCCATTCCCAACAGTGCGGTCCATGGAGGAGGATGCTTTTAACAACGCTTCTGGCCGGTGAGAGTAATGTTGGAGTTTGCACCAAGAGCAAATATCAAACAGTCTTTTCCCTAAGTGACCAATGTCACTGGTTCTGAAAACAGCATACTGAAAGGGCAAATAGTCACAGCGAATACGTTAATTCCCCGGGAGAGTTAAATTTTCTGCTGAGGAGTCAGTGATTCCTCAGGTATTGAAGGCGACAGCAGCTTTGCTACGCTGATGCCCTTGTGCAGCCCCAGAGCTGTTTGGGCACTGATGGATGTGTTTTGGTCCCAACCCGTGGAATGTGCAGGTACGAGGTGACAGAGCTGTGGAGGGGAAACAGGCAGCTCAGCGATCCCTTCCACGATCACTTCTTAACTGCTCAGTCCCAGCTGCTAGTTATGCTTGCAGCCCTTACATTCGCCTGCTTCAACAGTGAACCCCTGCAGTCAGATTCCCAGTGTCACGGGATACGCAGTTACTGGCTCCAAATAAGCAACACTAATTAACACAGCTATCCAACCTGATTGCTGCACGTTAGGCTTCCAAGAGCCTTGTGGCTGCCTATTGCACACCACGGCCTCAGCACGTGTAAGAGCTCCTCGGGAGACAAAGAAACCATAGCTGTAAATGTTCCCCCTCTCCTTCCCACAGCTTTCATTGCTGAGCAGGACATCGCACAGCACAAAGCAGCCCTCTTGCCAGCCAGGATCGGCTGCATCCCTCCCCAAGTCCGTGTGCACCTCTAGCCTCCTCGTTGTGGGCAAAACCGACAGAGGAACCATCAGCACAATGCAGGTGTTGCTCAGCAGCAGTTGAGGCACAGCTGTGTTACCCATTGGCTCCCATTGGCTGAGCCGCGCGTCACTCAGAGAGCGGCGGATAATCAATGCCGCATCACGATCAGCGGCCGGGCCTTGCACTTATCGGCTGGAAGCCCTGTCATTGGAATGAATGGGGCGGGGACTCAGTGCTGCCATGCCGTGGTCGCAGAGCGGTACTGCAGCGGGAGGGGGGCGCACAGCTTCGGCTACCCGGGAGGGGCGGGGCGGAGAGCAGGCAGATGGCTCATTTCGAATAGCGGCTCCCATTCTCTCGGCTCTGCAGGAAACTGTTCAGTACGGTTCACCTTTGCTTGTCGCTGCCCTTCCGTCCACGCCCCGCCCTGCGCCACCCCTCTCGGCTAGTCCCCCCGTCCCTGCCCGGGGTGCTCGAGTCTCCTGTGTCCCCTGACAACCCCGTGAGCCGCGGCTCGGCTCCGTGAGGCTCGGTAGGGTGCGTTGAGCTCCGCTAGACCCGCTTCTGTTGGGCTTGGCTCGGGTCCGTACGACTCCGCTCGGTGCCGGCAGACTACCGTTGAAACGGGCCCCGCGGGGAGCGCGACCATTGACTGAGCAACGCGGCGCTCAGAGAATTGCAGCCAATCAGCGCCAGCAGATTGCCCCTTGACGGGGGGGAAGGAGAAGAGTGCGAAAGCTACGCATGCGCAGTGGCTCATTAAAAGACGCCAACATAGTGTACGACACGCATGCGCAGTGGTTCGAAAGGGGTGCCGCCATATTCTACAGAACGCACGCGCAGTGACTCCATAAGGACGCCGCCATGTTGTACGGCACGCATGCGCAGTGGTTTGACTAAGGGCGCCGCCATGTTGTACGGTACACATGCGCAGTAGCTCATCCGCTCAGCGACCGGCAACCAATCAGCGCTGGTACAGCGACGGGAGGACGGGCCCTGCAGAGAGCGCACCTATTGGCTGGCATCGATGCCCTCGAGAGTGAATTGGGCGGGGATTCAATGCTGCCGTGCCGTGGCCGCCGTGCGGTACTGCAGCCCGGGGAGGGAAGGGACGACCCACAGGGGCGGGCTAGACAGGAGGGGCGGGGCGGATCCGCTGGGCTTCTGTGGGCTCCGCGCAGCACCGTTTGGGACGGCTCAGGTCTGCTCTTCGCTGCCCTTCTGCCCGCCATCGGCTGCAGCCAACGGGGTCCAGGGTCCCCGTGTTCCCCCATCCACCCCAAGCCCCGTGTGTCCCCTGTCCCTGCCCAGGGTGCCTGCGTCCCCTGGGTCCCCTGGTAGCCCCGTGCTTTCATACCCTCGGGAAGTGCCTCGCAGAGAGCGCTCCCATTGGGCTGCACCGCGCGTCACTCAGCGAGAGGCGGCCAATCAGCGCCGGGAGAGCACCCGGGGGATGGGCCAAGGCGGAGCGTGGTTGAGTGAGTCCTGCTGCAACGCTTTTGGCAATCGGGTTTGTTTGGCAAGACCTGCCTTTTATGAACCCGTGTTGTATGGAACTTACTGATATGCTTCTTAAAATCGTATGTCAGAGAGTAAAATATTCACTGTACTCTGGACAAGTTTTTAACAAGGATTATTGGTACTTAATGGATAAATAATGTATATGCAGTTAACTTATATAATTTAAATCAAGCCTAGCCGTGCTACTTACATAATAAACTTTCATTAAACCACCAACACGTTACACTTATGTCTCCCAGTGACAGCAGAGAGCTTGGCTCTATCGCTCTACTGCGCGTGCGGGGCACCCGGGCAGTACCGCATTTTGGTCACCCGGTGGCAGCAGAGAGCCGCGTTAATCGACACGGGCTGCGGTACCGCTTTTCGGTCACCCGGTGGCAGCAGAGAGCCCCGTTAATCGATACGGGCTGCAGTACCGCGACTCTACCACTCGGTGACAGCAGAGAGACGGGTTAATCAATTCAGGCTGCGCTTCCCTTCGCCTATTTATCCTCTGTCCTTCAAATTTCAACACAGTTTCTCACAGCTTTCTACTTCAGAAGCTGCCACCTCTGGCCTAGACAGATGCACACTCTCCTGGGTGGAAAACTGGTTGGATGGCCGGGTCCAGAGCGTGGTGGTAAATGGTGTTAAATCCATCTGGAGACCGGTTACAGGTGGGGTTCCACAGGGCTCAGTGCTGGGTCCAGCCCTGTTCAATGTCTTTATCAATGACCTAGGTGAAGGCATTGAGTGCACCCTTAGCGAGTTTGAGGACAACACTAAGCTGGGGAGAAGCATGGATCTGCTGGAGGGTAGGGAGGCTCCCAAGGGATCTGAAGAGGTTGGACCACTGGGCAGAGTCCAATGGCATGAGGTTTAACAAGGCCAAATGCCAGGTCCTGCTTCTATGATTCTATGAAATACACAATCATATTCTCATGCATCATTTAGATAGAATTGAGCATTGATTTAGAACCTTTGATCTGTCTCATACAGTAGCAAAATCACACAGAGACTATGCTATTAGAATCATAGAATCACCAGGTTGGAAGAGACCCATCGGATCATCAAGTCCAACCATTCCTATCAAACACTAAACCATGTCCCTCAGGACCTTGTCTACCCGTGCCTTAAACACCTCCAGGGAAGGCAAATCAACCACATCCCTGGGCAGCCTATTCCAATGCCTAGTGACGCTTTCCGTGAAAAACTTCCTCCTAATCTCTAGCCTAAATCTCCCCTGGTGGAGCTTGAGCTATTTCTCAGCAGCCAATGAAGCAGTAAACTCTAAAGGGTATTTTCAACTTTGTGATATTGATCCTCTTCTTGCCCTTCTCCCAACAGCGTTACCATAGCATACAGAAACATCTTTTGTGTAGTCATCAGGCTAAAATATCCAGGCTGAGAAGAACAATAAAGCTGTCACAGAGAAGCTAACCATAATAGCAGACCTCAGACATAGAAGAAAAAGCTGTGAACCTCCTATATTTACATCAAGGACAGACAGGCTGTGCTTTTATCAGCTGAGTTGCAGCCCTTCCTCTCACAGAACTAACTCAATACGGTCACTGGTGCAACATAGTTAGTCAGGCTCCAGTTTCAGGGGCCTGTGAATCTCAGGCACATACAAAAAGCAAGCCAGCTAAGGTCCCGTGCCTCTAAGTTACAGAGCGCTGGGGTGGGTGGGGGAAGAGGGGAAGAAAATGCTCTAAAGCTCTCCCACTTCAGACATCCTGAAGATATCAATACACAGATCTTTTCCACAGCAGTTCTCTGAGCAGAAGCTTAGAGGAACATTTCAACCTAGGGGTCTTACAAAGCCATGTGGGTACATAGAAAAGAGCTGACTAGTTTTAGAGGAACTATGAGCCCTACAGACAGAGGATTATAGAGAAGGGCAGGGACTAGCACAAAGATTCAGAAACAGCAAAAGAAACAAAGGGGAGTGTCAAGATAGAGTGAATTTAAAAGCTGGAACAGCAACAGTGAGCAATACAAAGGGACAAAGAAAGAAAGAGAAAGATGAAAAGAGAGAAAGAAAAAAAGAGAAAAAAAAAATCAAGGCATTTACAGGTGCAGAGAAAGAAAAAACTGCAAGGATCAAGCCAGTAAAATTGTGGGGGAAAAGAATGAGGAATGCAGATTGGGACAAAGATAGAGAAAAAAAAAAGTATGAGCAAAGAACAGATGCTGAAGATGGGGGGGAAGAGAGAAAAGAGCACAGTCCAAAGTCCAGTTCTAAAATGTTTACTATCTAATCCCATCACTATCATAACAAGCAATATAACAGTAAAAGCACACATACCATTAATGCTCATACGGATGCTTTTAGACCTTTAACAGTATTGTTCTAACTGAGAATGTAAAGTAGAGTTAATAAACCACAGCTGCTCCCCAGGCCCTATTTATACTTGTGAGCGGGTTCACCACACCCCATTCACAGGTAGTGGGTGGGAAGGCCCAGGAGGTATATAAGCTCACAGGCCTTGCCTCAGGAAGTCATTTAGGTTTTCCTGGAGATTAGGGCTTTGTTGCTGTTCCAATTTGCTATAGCTGCTATAAGCAGATTAAGCCAGTTTGGATGAAGTGCTGAGGGGTGTAGTTTAGCAATTGATAGAAATGGTTGGACTTGATGTTCCAGTGGGTCTTTTCCAACCTGGGGTTTCTATGAACATCAGAGACCTTGCTACTTAAAGGTATAGACTTGCTGCCTATCTATAGTGAAGGATTCTGCCTCTTGTTTCCCTTGCACTTCTAGGGGAAGAGGTTGGATAATCTTTTAGCTTGTAACAGTTAGCAGCTGAACAACTCTTCTTCATCTAGTCTGTGGGCATGTAAGCCTCCCTTATTTAGTAGAGTTTTGGATTTTTCCTAAACTTACTAGTGAGGTTTGCTCTATTATTGCTCACAGCAGTTAATACCTTGTCCATGTTATCCGTTGTGGGTTTTTATAGTCATTGAGTTTCCAGTTTAGGTCTTACAATAGTCAGATCACACTGTTGTGAGTTTTTCATTAGCTGACTGCCTCTATAATTCCAGTCTCCGTTGCTGTGTGGTGAGTGTCCTGTCATTTTAGGTCTTCAGTGTTAATAATATTTACTGGATTTGATTATAATATTTTTTCAAGTTCTTTTTGGTCACTCCTGTGACTAAAGTCTGGTAACTTCCTAGAATTTGTATCTCACTGGGTCATCTTTCTTTTGTCCTGGGTATCAACACTACTGGTCCTACAGCTTGAGTGGTGAGGAGGAGAGAAGCAGAGGGCATGGAAATTTGGGGCACAAGTGAGGTAGACAGGCTTATTCTCATCATCTTGGGGCTGACGGTGAGGAGGAAGTTAAGTACGTCTAGAAGTGCAAAGTATTATTTGGCAAAATAGTGTTTACTTTCGGTTTAGCAGTTACTGTGAGGGCCACCTTGGGAATGGGAAGAGCATTTGAGATGAGCTG
>WAAB01018192.1:5425-54767 GCA_013389865.1 Piaya cayana
CTTTAAAGAAAAAAAAGAAAGAAAAAAGAGACGAGAGTGATAAAGGACACCCGAAAAGGCAGAGCCCCGCACCCCCCGGGGGGGAACAAAGCCCCCTCGGGGGCGAGCGACCTACTTAGTGCAGCGGGCGGAGCCGCCGGGCAGGTGGAGCCGCGGGAGCCAACAGGCGGGCTGCCGCGCGTTCAACTTGCCCGAAAAGGGAAAAAAACAAAACCACAACTAAAACCGACCGAACCGAAAATAAAAACGGGGAGGGAGAGGAGGAGGAGAGCCCCGCGCTGCAGACCCCTCGCTGCCCGCCGCCCCGTCCCGCGGTGACGGCCCCGGGGGGAGGGGGGGAGGGGGTGTCGTGGGGGTGGTGTTACCGTCCCGTCCCCCCCGGTCCCGTCCCTGACGTCACTCAAACATGGCAACAAGTCGCCCTCCCGAGCGCCGCCGCCACGCGGCTCCGGGGGCTTCGCCCGGCGCGGGCAGCCGGAGTTTCGCCAGACCCCTGCGAACTCCGACAACAGCGGCTAAATTTAAAAAAAACAAAAAAACAAAAACACAAAAAACCCACCACAACCCGCCGTTCCCCGCGGGATAAGTTTTACTGCCATGATGAGCGTCCCCGCCGTGTCCCGCTTTGCTTTCCCCCGGCACACGCGAGCCCTTTGTTTTCCCCGCAGCCGGGCGCTGCCTACGTGCCGCGCCGGGCCTCTCCGAGCGAAAAAAAAAAAAAAAAATAACCACACCACAGCCCACCCCAGGGACTCCGGGGAACTTGTTGGCACCGTCCACACGCTCCAACGGGATCGACTTTACCCCCCCCCCCACCGCGACTTGCGGCGAGGGGCGACATCGCCGCGACCGGCACCGCGGGGCGCGACACGGCAGCACGTGTCACCCAGCCCCGCGGTTCTGCCCTCCTCGGGCACAGCCCTCCTTCCACCTTCTCTCCGGGCGTGCAAACACCGTTTCCCATCCCCTCTCCCTCGGAGGGGCGCAGAGCCCCCTTCCTCACCTCCCTCTCAGGGGGTGCAGACCCCCTTTCCCTCCCCCCTCTCAGGGTGTCTGCACCACCTTTCCCTCCACCTCCCTCTCTCGGGGGGTGCAGACCCCCTTCTCTTTCTCGAAAAGAGGCTGCAACCACCCCTTTCCCTCCCTCTTCTCTCGGGGCGCAGACCCCCCCCCCCCCTTCTCTCCAAACAGCGGCGGTAACGAGAAATGAAAACAACCGCACTTTCTCGCCGGGGTGGGAGAAATAAAAACAACCGCCCCCTTTGGAAGGGGAAGGGAGGGAGGAATAAAAACAGCGGCCCCTTCGCCCCGCTTCTTGATGGGGGGGGAAGGATCGTGTGTGTCTCGGTGCTTTCCCCCCACCTCCCCCGGCGCTACAGGTGTGCGGGGCAGCACCTGCCCCGGCTCCATGAAGGATGCTCGAGCCCTAAAACTCCGAACAGGAGTTTTGCGAGAGAGAAGAGTTTATCCGCCGGCGTTTATTTCGTTATCAGCGGGGACCGCGTGGCGAGGCTGGGCAGCCCCGGCTCCCTATAAAGCCCGGGCGAACGAAACCCGCGTGGAGCCACTGCTGGAATGAGACCGCGTGGAGCCGCTTTTGGAATGAGAACGCCGAGATCCCGGCTGCGCTTTCTCCTCGGGGCTCCGGCCGCGCTGTGCGGGCGGAGGGGACGCGCACGCTGCCCGCCGAGTCCAGACCGCTCGGAACGGCCCCGCAGCGGCGCGGGAGGCGCTTGCCCACCACCACCTCTCCTTTAAACCCCCTTAAATAAAAGATAAAAAAGTGTGTGGGGGGGGGGACACGGATGCCGCGCACGGGAGCTCCGCGTGTCTAAACTGTTCGGGGCGGCAAAGTCTTCTCGCCGCGGCAGAACTGAAGGCGAACTCCGGGGTTTAACGCGCACGGAACAAACCCCACGGGCTGTGCGGGGCGGGAGGGGGACACACACACAACCCCCGCCACCACAACCACAACAACAGCCACCGCTCAAAACGCGCAAACGAACCCCTCCACGCAGCTTTAAACCTCCCGTTCCCTTCTCGGCTGCGCTTTTCTTCCCTCTTTCCCCACTCCTTCCCCGAAAAAGGGGGGGGAGCGGGGAGGGGAGTCACTCACCGCTCCAGCGACCCACGCGCGGTGCGGGATGCGGCCCCGCCGCTGCGCGCGCTCCGCCGGGCGAACCCGCACGCGCCTCCCCCCCCCCAACGCTAGCGCCTCGCTCGCCATCCAAACCGCCGCCCCGCCTCCTCCCCTCTGCGCATGCGCGGTTCCCACGGCTCCATTCTTCACAGCCGAGTCGTGCCCCCTCACCCCCCCGCTCCACTTCTCTCCACTTCGCGCGCCCCATTGTCCTTTTAAGGCAGAAAGGCCGCACGGGAAGCCCTGGGAGGAGGAGGGAGGGGAGGGTGTTGCCCGGCGCGCGCCGCCCTCGAGCCCCGCCCGCTCACGGTTGTGGGCGGGGCCACGGCTGTAGCACCGCCCCCTCCTCCCTCTCCCCNACCCTCCTCTACTCGGGCACCTGTGGGGGCTTCTCACGTCACGCCGCCCCGCAAACCCGCACCTAAACACCTCCGAGCCTTCCCCTGCCCGACGGCATCTCCCGGCTGGGATCGCACCGGAGGCACTGGCGCTAAACCGCGGTGCAAGAGGGAAACTTGTTTCTGGGTCTTGGTTTGGGTTCCTCCCCCGCGTAGGGCTCGTTTTACAGTCATCAGTGGCTCGTGTAATTTTTTCCCGATGCGTCAGAATGGGTGGTTTAAAAGTCCACGTCGTGGCTCTTCATGCGATTTGGAATCATAGAATAGTTTGGCTTGGAAGGGACCTTAGAGATCGTCCAGTTCCAACCCCCCCTGCCATGGGCAGGGACACCTCCCACCAGACCAGGCTGCTCAAGGCCCCATCTAACCTGGCCTTGAACATCTCCAGGAAGGGGGCAGTCACAGCTTCCCTGGGCAACCTGTGCCAGCACCTCACCACCCTCATGGTGAAGAATTTCCTCCTTATGTCTAGTCTAAATCTGCCCCTCTCCAGTTTATACTCATTGGCCCTCATCCTGTCACTACAAGCCTTTGCACACAGTCCCTCCCCAGCTTTCATGCAGCCCCTGCAGGTGCTGGAAGGTTGCTATAAGGTCTCCTCAGAGCTTTCTCCTCTCCAGGATGAACAACCCCAACTCTTTCAGCCTGTCCTCATATGGGAGGTGCTCCAACCTTATCATCATCTTTGTAGACCTCCTCTGAACCTATACCAACAGCTCCATATTCTTCTTTTGTTGAGGATTCCAGAACTGGACACAGTACTCCAGAAGAGGTCTCACAAGAGAGGAACAGAGGGGCAGAATCACCTCCTTCGACCTGCTGGCCACGCTGCTTTTGATGCAGCCCAGGACACGTTTAGCCTTCTTGGCTGTGAGTGCACATCCCATACTGAAATTGGTGACTGTCCTGACCTGGGTGCAGGACTTTGCACTTGGCCCTGTTGAACCCCATGAGGTTCCCACAGGCCCACTTCTCCAGCCTGTCCAGGTCCTTCTGGATGACATCCTGTCCTTCTGGTGTGGCAACTGCATCTCTCAGCTTGCTGTCATCTGCAAACTTGCTGAGGGTGCACTTGACCTTGCTTGTCTATATCATTGATGAAAATATTAAACAGCACAGGTCCCAGTATGGACCCCTGAGGGACACCACTTGTCATGGATCTGCATCTGGACATCGAGCCATTGACCACTACTCTCTGAATTCCACCATCCAACTGACTTCTTTAGGAAGAGCCACTTCACAAAACAGCTGGTGGGTTACATCAAAGTGGACTTTCTTTAAAAACTAACAGTGGCAGAAGGATTGGTGTGTGACAGTGCAGGGTAACGCTTATTAGGCAGTTATGGTTTAGTGCCATTACAGCCTGTAATGTAATAAAAATGCAAGCGACACCCTCACAGGCTCATGCTCAAACCACATCCGAATACTGAATGCATTCGTTCAAACTACTTAAAAGTTTCCCACTGAAATGACAGCAGCTCAGGTGCAGTGTGGAGTTGTTTAATACTCCAAAATATTAAAATAATGGGAATCAGTATTTTTACAATGAGGTGTTTTATGTTGATAGTGACCTTTTGGATCTAATTCTAATTTTGTTAGGAACGACAGAATGACAACAGTGGTTGGGGTGGAAGAGACCTTTGGAGATCATTCATTCCATCCCCCCTGCTAAAGCAGGTTCAGGTACAGCAGGATACACAGGAACACGTCCAGGTGGTATTTGAATATCTCAAGGGAAAGAGACTCTACAACCCACCTGGGCCGCCTGTTCCAGTGCTCTATCACCCTCACAGTGAAGAAGGCACAGATTTAGCAACTCACTGAGTAAGTATGCCAAGATGATCCTTTTCTTTATAGCAGCAGCACTTAACCTTCAGGGACTTCCAGAAGAGCAGGACAGTCTGCTTTTCGTCGTTACCTTAGTCTGAGCACCTCGTATCATCTCTATTGTGCTTGTAAATCCATGGTAATTCTACACCGTTTCCTTCCTCAGTGCCGCAAAACAAGTCCATTTGGGCACAAAGAGCAGTAAGATTTCTGACAAGGGAGTCTCCAGGTTTATCTGCGAGGTGTTCATTTAATTTAAATGATTGTAGCATGCTGCCTTTGTTGCCAGTGCTTCCTTCCAGACACAGCTAAACCAAATCACATTAAATTTGTAAAACACAAGTGTAGCAAATGCTGAGTAATTTCTCAAAATACATATATATTTTTACTGGGGTTACCTAGTCTAGGGAACTCTACTAGCTTTTTTTGCAACTTTTGTTTGCATTTAATATGTGTATGGTTTTACGTGCCTCTTCTTTTTTTTTTGTTTAAGGGAGTGATTCTCCCAGATTTCCTCCCATTATTTCCCCATTTTTACTTCTCCACACTTCTTAGTGATGTTCATTTTACTTCAGTGCTAACCAGTATAGGATTTAAATCCCCAAATGAGAATGAAATGGTGTTTTCAATTGAGAATCCTTGTAGGAATAAAGCAAGGTGCTGCTTCTCAGCACCCAGTTGAACAAAACTGATCACTTGTTGCCTCTTAGTTACTGCTTTCCTTTACCACCATGCTGAACATTAACAGAATAGCTCAGGGTTGGCTTCTCCCAGGTGACAGGGAACAGGACAAGAGGGAATGGCCTCAAGCTCCACCAGGGGAGGTTTAGGCTGGACATTAAGAAAAAAAAATTCATGGAAAAGGTGATTGGGCACTGGAACAGGCTACCCAGGGATGTGATAGAGTCACCTTCCCTGGAGGTTCTTAAGGGATGGGTGGATGAGGTGCTGAGGGGCATGGTTTAGTGTTTGATAGGAATGGTTGGACTTGATGATCCGGTGGGTCTTTTCCAACATGGTGATTCTATGATTGCCTGCAAACCAGGGGCAGGGCAAATGCTCAGGTATTTATTTCATGACTTTGTGCCCTTACACTCCAAGTCTCATGCAAGCCCCAAGTCTCAGTGGAGGATGTAGGCTTCTAACAGACAATAATGGAAACAGTTTATCGTGTAACCTGGGGAGGATTTGCATTTCCAAACACACAACTGCTCTGGCCTGCAAACAACTTGGCTGTTCCTGCCCTCTTAGAGGAAAACAACCTCTATCCACAGAAGTCCAAATGGCAATGCATAAATGAAAAAGACTGTCACACCCTTAATTTCTGAAACACCTCTGGTTCCCTTGAAGTGTTGCTGATGATATTTCAGGGCTACCCTATAACTCAACAGTGGTTTGAATTTTCATTTTTGGCTGATAACCAACTTGCAATAAATAAGAGGCACTTAAATAGCTAATGAGCTCTCATCAAGGTTCCTCTAGGCCCTTGCCCTTGAGCAAGCCATTTGTGCCTCCCACACCATGAGAGGGGAACCTTATCTGGCCTCACTGTGTGGAAAGAGGGTGATGTAAAATAGCCCCAAACTTGGAACAAGCCTAAAAGAGTTTAATCTAGAAAACGCAGACACCTGAAATAACACATGTACCTTTCAGCACACATAAGGTCTCATTTGACAAGGCTCTGTTTTAAAAAAATCAAGCATCATCCTTTCCACTCAGAATTTGGTATAAAGGAGGAATATGGGATTTCATAGAGATCACGAATTCCAGGTGACCTGAATATGAGCTTTAGACCAGAGGATTTGTTTTCATCCAGGTCTGTTCTTAAAAAAAATTACTTTAAGAGTGCATGTGGTCTCTGGAGAAATGAACAGGACCATTACTATGTTCCAGTCAGACTTCTGTGTTTCTGGGGTGGGATCTTAATTATTTCATCTGGGAAGCTAAATTATATCAATGGTGTAATTATAAAGCTAACCACAAGGGGGTTTTAAATGAAAAACATACGTGTATCATGAATGCTGAGGCAGAGGCACAAACATGGAGGGAAAGTAGGGCATTTGCCAGCTAAGACATCTGATCCTATTGTGTTATATTTCAATATTAATAAGTAAACACAAATAGGCTACTTGTTGTTAGGTGAAGAGCAGCTGTCAAAACCAAGCCTAGGCAGCTGTTCCTTCTTTCAGATTTCACTGTGAAAGGATTTTACAATTTGAGTAGTTGGAAAGTTTGCTTTATTGGTTAAATGCCTAGCCAAAACATTTTGAAAAAATTACCAGGAGCTCTTTCAAGAAAAAAAAGCTGATGGATTTACAGTTTTAAATAAGATTTTGCAAAGGAGTATAATTTCAGAGGGAGATATTATGAACTAATCAGTTATTTATCTCCTGCTAGCACCATTTGCTTGTGTGAGTAACAGCATATTAATGTTTTGAAAGTGCAGTTGCTTACAGACTCATGGAAATGTTGAGGTTGGAAGGGTCCTCTGGAAATCACCCGGTCCAACTCTGCTGCTAAAGCAGGTTCACATGCAGCAGGTTGCACAGGGATGTGTCCAAGTGGGTTTTGAGTATCTCCAGAGAAGGAAACTCTACATCTTCCCTGGGCAGCCTGTTCCAGTGCTCCTTCATCCTTGCAGTAAAGAAGTTTTTCCTTATGATGAGGTGGAAATTCCTGTGTTCCAATTTGTGTCCATTGCCCCTTGTCCTGTTGCTGGGCACTGTTGGGAAGTCTGGCTCCATCCTCCCTCACCACAAGAAGGATGTTGAGGCTCTGGAGCGAGTCCAGAGAAGAGCGACAAAGCTAGTGAAGGGGCTGGAGAACAAGTCTTACAAGGAGCGACTGGGAGAGCTGGGGTTGTTTAGCCTGGAGAAGAGAAGGCTGAGGGGAGACTTCATTGTTCTCTACAACTACCTGAAGAGAGGTTTTGGAGAGGAGGGTGCTGGCCTCTTCTCCCAAGTGACAGGGGACAGGACAAGAGGGAAAGGCCTCCAGCTCGGCCAGGGGAGGTTCAGGCTCAACATAAGGAAAAAATTCTTCACTGAAAGGGTCATTACTCAATGGAACAGGCTGCCCAGGGAGGTGGTTGACTCGCCTTCCCTGGAGGTGTTTAAGGTGCGGGTGGATGAGGTACTGAGGGGCATGGTTTAGAGATTGGTGGGAATGGTTGGACTTGATGATCCAGTGGGTCTCTTGCAACTTAGTGATTCTATAATTCTATGACACAAGCCCCTCAGACATTTGTAAGCACCCTCTCAGTCTTCTTTTTCCTAGGCTAGACAGACTGAGCTCACTTACCCTTTCTTCATAAGAGAGATGCTCCTGTCCCCTCATCATCTTCGTGGTCCTGAACTGCTAGTTTAAAGCAAACAGGTTATAAAGAAATGTGATGTTTCCCCTCTGTTTTATGTTTTAGGCTGAATGACTGGTGGCTACAAATAAACAATGACAGCAAAGTTTGATGATGATAAAAATAGATATGATATTCACCCTGACACAATGAAGTAGTCAAGTTATGTGGCTCAGTGAGACGGGACCCCAAACTGGTTTATTCACAGGGAGAAAGCAGGTAGTTTATAGCCCAGACTAAGGAAGAAACCCATCAGGCCTTACCAGAGAATAATAAACTTCCCAAAGGGTTTTTAATTGATATTTCAAATTCCTTAGGAGGAAGATAATTCTCTTAAATTCTTAAGGATTGCTCAAGTTCTACAGCAGAACGATCATTTTCTATTACTGCTTAAACACCTTTAGTGCAGCTTCTCAAGTCTCACTCATTTCTTCAGAGCACTACTGCTTCCATCCCTATTATAGCCAATAAAAATATTCTATGAGGATTTATATTAAGGCAATTTGAAGATGCCATTAAGAAGATTAGCACTCTTTGCTTCCCAGGCTTTTTCCTGTTCAGAGAGTTATCCTCCCTCATCCCATCATTTGAGACAGTTCTGAAAATGGAAACCAAGTATTTGGAAACCCAAGAGAGAGCTGTCCTCTGAACAGAGACTCTCATCTCTCTGAAAAGCCTGGGGAGAAGTTCCAGATTTTATACTGACAATTTCAGAGTAGTATTTAGGGATGAGAAAGTTACAAACTGCTTTGGAGAGTGTTGTGTATGCCGGTTCTCACATGGGATAGTTTAGGGGACAGAATTTGCTCTTTGAAGCTTCTTACTGAACCTAATATTCCTGTCCAAATGCATCCATCCCCTTAACCCTGTTTACCACTGCATGACCCCGAACACAGACATATCTGGCAAGGAAAGAGAGGAAAGCAAGGGTAGCTGGTTGGGAGAGCATCCATGGTAGCTAGAAAGCAATGTTTCAGTGTGACAGGTTCTTTCCGCCTCTCAACTTCTTTCTCTACAGGAATCAGACAGGTAAATAGAGATGCTGGGAACCAAAACGACCTAGAGAACTTAATTGATTTTTGTTGTGTCTTGGGAATGAAGTCATACCCTGATGCCTGAAATCCTTTGCTAGGGAGCAGACAGCATGGGGGGCAACAGGACTCCCAGGGGAAAGCTGCCAGGAAGGATTTTCTTACAGGTATAGGTGCTCCAGGCTTGTACTCAGAACTCTACTAAGTATAATCAAACAACCTGAGGCAGTATCTTTCCAGGTTAAAGCTTCATTTATCACCTTTCTTTGCAGATTTTCTAGCTACAAGCCTGTTCTCAGTGACAGTGCTTTTTAATCTACAGACAACAAGTGTCTGTTGGTTCCTTTTTCAAGAAAAGAAAAAAAAAGAAAGGAAAAAACCCCATATTCCCAGATCAGGGAGGAGCTAGCTGAAGAATGAGATCAATGTAACACTGTGATAGCCCTAGGAAAGGAGAAATACATTTTGGGGAGGTGACATAGTTTCATATTTAAGACTTTGACTGCAAGGAGTCACAGAAACTATGGAGGAAAACACAGTGGTCTGTAAGCAGGGTTTTTACACGGGCAAAGCAAGGCAGAGGGCAATAATACAAACCACACTGAGCTCAAGTACAATTGAGTAGTTTAATGAGGGGTTAGCGTCTTGCTGACTTTGTTGCCAAGCTGCTAGAGACAGATGGAGTACTTAAAAGTCTTCTAGCAAGGAAGGAGAGTTGTGGGCAAACTTGGCTAACCAGAAAAGATGGAAAGAGATGGTAGGAGAGATGATGTGTGAAGGAAATCTGCAGAACCTGGAGTCCCGATTGAAAGCTTTGAACAAGCAGCCAAGAAACAAGTGGAAATCTACCACCGAGATCTGGAGGGAGGAGCTGGAGGCAAAAAATGTTTACAAGGCTAAGAGGGAATGGAGTTGGCTAACGAAGCCACCACACTACACAGATAACTTCAGATAGCTTAATTGGATTGAATCAGCTAATTGGGCTGCAACAAATCAACCAAATCTGACACTTAGCATCCTCTGCAAAACAAGTCAACAGCAGACAGAGGAAAAGGACAGGCAGGAAGAAAGCAGCATGAAGGGAGGAGGCAGTAGGATACATCCCCCTTCCTCAGGACAGAAGCTTCCCATTCTGCAAATGAAAAAAAAAAAAGTTAAGGAATGATGAAAGACTTCCCAGGAGGAATTCTTCACTTACAAAACCACGTAGATAGGGGGAGGGCAGAAGTACGACGGGCAAACTTCAGGCAAAATTTGAGCAGATGTTGATCACAGGGACCTCCAAAACCAAGTCAGATCCCATAATGGATGTTCATGGTCAGGAATTAGCTCTACAGGGTGATGAAAGAGCCCTGAATAAATCCAAACCAGGACACATATCTGACCTTAGTGACTTCCTGCAGTGTCTGACTGCCTGTTCGTATTGCAAATTACAGCAAGCAGAGAAGTCAAGGGACCCAGATGCTGCCTCCAGGGCAGAAGGGGCAAAGCCTGAGCTGCAGGATGAACCCTGTGCTGCATAGGCAGAGAGAGATCTGATAGACATCTGGGGGCCAGCGGGCATGTTCCTCTGTCTTTGCTGACCCCATGGCACAGAGACTACCAAGGAAGCTAGTGCCAGTGCCACATGGGTACAGGAGAGAAGGAATGGAAGAAGGTACTAGCCCTGCAGGTCCAAAGGAGGTATTTTACAACTTACCTACATCTCCAGCAAAGATGTATGAAAACCTCTCAGCAAGGATAGGACAATAGAAGGGTTTGCAATAGAAGTCTTTGCAATAGAAGGGTTTAGGATTTGCATGCTAAATACCTCTTAGCTTCCAAAGAAGCATCTTCAGTTAAACCCACAGTTTACCTCTTCTCTTTCCCTCTAGCCTGGACTGGAGTGACTGGGTTTATCTGGGAGGGGTTAAAGGCTGATTGGGTACTGTGGGAGAGGAGATACTCCAGGTAGAACTGAGCTCACCTGAGCAGGCTTGGCAGTCAGCCGAGCAGCAGTGCCCTGAAGCAGGTGGGATGTATGGGGAGCCCAACCTCTCTGCAGGAAGGTAGGTGAGCATCTGTAGGGTGGCTCCATGAGTGATGGCATCCCGAAGTGAGTTCACACTCCTGTTTTGAGCCCCAAGGGCTCTTGGGAAAGCTGAACAAGAGCAGTCTGCAGGGATGGCCAGACCATGAAGAGGTGCCCTAGGATGGCAATGTCTTTCAGGCAGGGACACTTTCTGAAAAACAGTTGGATAAAGTGATTGCTATTTACAGAGTAACAAGCTGGTTGGTCAGAGATGCTTCAAAACCTGGTCTTTCTAAAACCAGCTAGCAGTGTGGTTTCTGAGTTGCTATTTTCAGCATGCTGTCAAAACAAATCTCTATCCATAGCTGAACTGACTGACTCTTCTTGTCAGGACAACTACCCTAAGCAGTGGCTGAACAACTACTAACACAAGGTTTCAAAACCAAGGGCAATACTTACTTGATAATTTGCATCATCTGTTGGAGGGAGGTGGGAAAACTGGGTAGCTGTAAAAGTGACCTCTTGAGCTGATCTTTCTTTGCCCTGCGAATGTCAGGGTTGAGTGCTTGCACTCAGAGTTGACTGGGGGATCATGAACATCTAATTCATGCCATATAATAAAAGAAAAGAAAAGAAAAGAAAAGAAAAGAAAAGAAAAAGTTAGAGCAAAGGCAAAATCCCTGCTACTCAGTTAACTCCTGGGTGGCAAGCAAAATGGTTCAAGGTTTCAGGCATCTAGTACAAATCATGGTCCCAGACAGACCAGAGGCTATGAGTCTGACCAGCCTGGTGTTTCCTCTACTTCTAGATCCTCAAGCTTGAGGATCAACACTTTAAACACACAAAGAAAGCAGGAGTAGTGACTCAACAGTAAGCCTCAGGTGCAAGGATGTTGGTGCCTTTCAAGCAGAAATGTGTGTGTGCAGTGAGGGCACAGGTCTTTTCCGTGTATATGTGTGTGTTAAGTGCTCAAATGCTTCTCACTTCAACAGTCACACCAAATCTACCCTCTTATAAAACACATCCTGCTGTAAATTAGAATAAGTAGACATTCATAGGAGGGCTGCAAAACAGGAGGGGTTTTGTATGTGCCACTCTTCAAGGCAGCAGCAGCCCTTTAAAGCCTCTTTTATAAGCTGTGGCAAATGGGCTCCCAGTGTGCTCCTAACTCTGAGTCAGAGTGTAGATGCTGTCTAGGTCACTGGAAACAACTTTCTGAAAGGAAACTGGGAGGTTTCGAGATAGATACCAACTGCTAAACTTGAGAATCCAATTCAAATCAATGGCACCTTTCTCTCTGTTCCTAGATAGACAAAGATGTTGGGTGTGAACCTCATGCAGGCACAGCATGACAGAGATTCTGCTTCTTGGAGATTGTCTCTGAATTACATCAGTGCCATAGTCCACTTTTCTTTAAGCCTGCCACATAGGTCTCTCTGTCCTCAGGAGCAGAGTGTTTAGCTCTTGTAAATAGTATGCTGCTTTGTAATCTCTGTGCCATGAGAGCCTCCTCCTGTGCTCGTGGTCCCAGGCTCTCACTGCCCTTGCCTTAGGACTGTGATGCCCCTGTTCTGGCTTTTACCCTATTCCCACTTCCAGAAGAGCAGTAGGGTTCAGCAATGCCTCCACAGCTTTTTGCCTTCCAGATATTGTGGTGTGTCTTCATGCTGGACAGCTTCTGCTCTGCAACAATACACTTCCCTGCTAGGTTTATGTAATCCACCTCTATCACCGCTTCCTGCTCCACACAGACTCCCCTCCAGCAGGTACCGGTACCTGCAGTCACGTTTCAGGCAAACCGCTATCTAAGTGATCCGTGTCACTTTATAAGGCAGCTGTTATGACAGCAGTTATTTATTTTCTGTTCTCCAGATCTTTTATGGTAAGTAGACACGAGTAGAGAATGTCATCTGCTTGTGTGAAATTCATATAGGGTCTTTTCCAAAACACCAAGAGTAGCTGGCTACAGCTTCTTAACCACATTCCTTATAGAAATTTAAACTGAGTTGCTGGAATGCAACTTGTTACCATCAATGCAGAAGCTCTAATAAGTGGTCAGTCTGACATGGTGGGTAACAGCTGCTTTAGACTTTAAGACATCCATAAACTTCTCAAAGAAGCATGACACGTTCCGTTCACTACTGGTTCTCTCTTGGCCCTGAGGGCTTCTAAAATTCACTTGTATTCTTTGTACAGCCCTAAGAAAGCAGGAGTTTTCTTCTCTGTTAAAGGAAATGGGAGTCAACCAGCTTCTCTGAGAACCACCTCTCTAAATATCTCCATACTTTCTGTTGAAGGGCTGGGGTGTTTGGGATTGCCATGCTCCCACCTGTGCTCTTCAGCTCAGCAAAGCTAAAGCATGAACTTGGCTTTGTATGCTCATGTAATTCTACAGTGTTCTTAAATTAGTCTTCTTTAAAGTTACTTTTAAAGGTTTTATTGACTCAGATTAAAGGGCTCAGAAATTGGATTGACTCCTTTCAAACCAGTCTGGCATTGTAAGAGCTGGAGAAGAATTAAATCAAGCCTATTCTGTAGCATCTGTTTCAGGGAGCAATGAAGAAATTTCCCTTTGTTTTACCCCAAGAGTTCATTTTGTGCTTGAACAAAACATGCTTGGGTTTTGCTATAAATGTGAAAACACGAGAGCTTCATGCCCTTATACTGTACTTAACTTGATTCTTGGCTCCACATTCACATTTTGTTTTACATTACAGCAAACCTGCTCTTGAACGTGCATTGTGCATTTACACTGAGGTTCAAGAACACTCTGCTGTCTCATCCAAGCTTCTCTATCCTGCTGTAACGTGTTTTAGTTTTCTATTTCCTTGCTACTTGTGCTAAGAATACAATGCCCTTGGAAAAAATCTTGTGTTGCTGCATGTACCATATCCCTTGTATCTGTGCTAGCTCTAGAGACAGGCAAAGCACAATGCAAAGGTGTTCAGGCTCCTTTGGCCCTAGCCAGCTGTTTGTCTTTGTGCATTTCATCTATTTTTAATTGTATGCACTTCTGTTTGTCCCTAGCTTCATGCTTTGATGAAGAAAGCCTGGCATTTACTTGATTTGCAGCCATCTACTTCTTCACAAGCAAAATCTTGTTTCATAACAGCCTTTCTGTAACTTGGGTACTGGTTATACCACAAAACAATGTCTTAATAAATGTTATTTACATTTTTCAGAGTAGCTAGAGGGGGCTTGGTTTTAATTATCTGAGTAAGAGAGCCATGTGAGTGATTATACAGACACAAACAGAGCTGCTGCCACCAGCTCCCAGATCCATACCCATGGTTCCTGTACCAAGAGAACTAGAACAAGGGAAAAATAGTACAGACCCTTACAGGCAAGCATTTTTTTGAAAGAAAGGGAAATTGATGAAGATGTTACAGTGTGTATTGTGCCTGGAGTCCTCAACAGTTTTTCCCTCACCTGATTAATTGCTTAAGCCAGAGGCATAAGTTCTTTTTTAGATTTGGGAGGAGCAAAGGGAGTACAAATCCTTCTGCCATTCTTCCCCAAGCAACACTTCGGTGGAGGGCTGTCAGGGAGGTGGTTCTATGGAAACTCTGCCTGCTGAGAACCATTTCAACGAAACACAGGCTCCTTCCTCTCCCATCTTGCTGCTGCTTCCTTTGTCCCTTCTTAACTGTTACACTTGGCACTCAGAATCCCCTTCCCTATGAAACCTAAAACCAGCAAGGTCCAAGGGACAGAGGGGTATCCCAGAAAGCTCCTTGAGGAGGAACCTTGCTCAGTAGCTCAGCCTAGGACATTGTCAGCTAGGACAGCAATAGAACCAGACAAAGCATTAAGCTTGCCATGGTTGGGGAAGCTAGTAGCGCTTAATAATTTTTTTGATGAAAACTTCCAACACTTCAGATATTTGCAGGAATTGGTCCAGTTGCAAACAGATTTGACTTCCAGTGTCAAAAGATAGCTTCATAGACTGGACATAAGGAAGAGTTTCTTCACTATGAGAGTGGTTGGGCACTGGTACAGGTTGCCCAGGGAGGTTGTGGCTACTCCATCCCTGGAGGTGTTCAAGACCAGGTTGGATGGGGCCTTGGGCAGCCTGGTCTAGTGGGAGATGTGTGTGCTCATGGCAGGGGGACTGGAACTAGGTGATTTTTAAGGTCCCTTCTATGATTCTATGATTCGGCTGCAGGCCAAATACAAGACTGATACATGCAGGCTCTAGCTGGCTCTGTTTCTGGTGACTATAGCTCGAAGTGGCTTTTGGAGGGGAGAAAAGGGGCATGCCTGCACTGTTGCTAGGTCTTGATCTACAGTGGAGAATGGGATCTCAGATTTCTCAAAAACATGGTCTGTGGTACTGGACTGGGTGGGATCTGTCCAGAACATCCTGCACTTAATGATAAGGCAAACTGTGCTGTTCCCATTCCTTCCCAGAGTCAACGCTCTGGCGGTCTTCACAGTCAGTCTCCCACTTGTTGGACACTGTGTGTTGCCACTACTCTGTTCCAGATTATCTTAACCAAAGAGATGAACACAAGGCCTTTGAATATCTTCATAAGCATACGCCTGGTCCCTCGCAGAGATAAGCGTTTGTACTTAAAATGCTGAGATCACCTAGAAGCAAACTGCTCTGTGTAAGAGTGGAACAGACTTAATAAACATTGTGTGTTGAAAGCAGCAACAATAGTCCCTTTATTATTTTCCTGGAAGAGAGTTGCTTCTCTTCTGTGTATAAACTAATAGGTTAGCAGACTACAGTGCTCAGGAACGCCTGCCTAAACTCATTGGTTTTAGGAACTTCCACTAAATCCAGCAAGCCATAATGGATGAACTTGTATTTGCACTTCCTCAGACATGTATTTGATTTGAAGATCAGCTAGTTCATTCCTCATTTCTCAGCATTGTTCCAGTTAGACACAAATGACTAAGCCTGGAACAGTTATCCTATTTCTCACTGATCACAGCTACCCACACTGCCCCTGTCTAGCATAAATTCCTGCTGACATCTGAAATTCTCTTCTAACAAAGTCCACACAGAGGATGAATTAAACAGCTTCTATGGTCTGCAAGCTTTTCCCATTTCTCCTGTGTTCCTGTTACTATGAATGGTAACATTTTCCACAGTTTTAAGAGCATGAAAGATGGGTAGAGCCACCGAGTGGTGTTTCCACTCACGTTCCCTGAATGCAGTTTTTCTAAAAGTCATTTTATGGGCTGGGGGCAGAAGTGGGTGGGGGTGGGAATGTCCTGTGCACCACACCCACTTTCAGTCATCTCCATTTATACAGGCAGGAACCACAAACCATCTGCAAGAGGTTTAGATCTGAGGCAAGCCAATAGCCACACTAATTCCTAGCTGGTGGGCTCATATTACACAGTCTGATTTAGAGCACATCCTATTTATCTCATTAGACAATGACAGTTCAAAAGCTGCATGTGTGCAAGCAAGTAAACTTAATTTGAGGGAGCACACTGAGAGGAAGAAACAGACTAAAGAGACTTGATGCAAGAGTTTACAGCTATCTCAAGTACAGGAGCACAGTCCTTGGGCTGAGATCCCAGTTAATTTGAATTAATTCAGGGCTTTTTTCAAAACAACAACAAGGATTCTTAATGATACTGACCATTTCTGAATACTTTTTGAAATCTCTTGCTAGCATTTCAGATGTCTTTCACTATGCGTTTGCTGTTATTTGTGGTGATCTATTTGGGCTTTCAGTGAGCAGGGACAGTTTGTGGGGCAGAGAGGAGGAAGGATTAACTTGATGTAGCTACACACAGTAAGGAGGTTCTCTTATATTCCCAGATCTGCACCCCTGACCCCAGCCATGACCCAGACCAGAAGTTAAGCTTGCAGGCATCCCCATTACCTCCACTGAACTTCAAATAGTGCTTCTTAGTCTTGACAGCTTGTCCCAGCAGCCACAGTTTCTGAGGCAGACTTAGGGATGGCTGTAACTCCTGGAAGAGCTTTGGACGCAGGATGAAAAGCAGGGAGACTTGCTCTTTCAAAGCATTTGTTTTCTCTTTTGAAAGAGAATCAGTTGCCATCCTCTCACAACAGCCAAGCAAGTATTTACATTATTTCTGTAGTGCTTAATCACATTGGAGATAAAAAACCATCATCACTGTCTTGAAGTTAAGTAAGAAGAAAACCTCTTCTCCTGTCCTAATGATTACAAAACTCTAACCATACACAGCTTGACAGACTTGCACATGCCCACACCACTACAAATCAACAGGTTTCAGAAATGCCTTTAAAGTGGAATTAAGCACAGATGCGACCTCAGGGTACTTCTGTCACAGTAGCACTGAAAAGCTACTCAGTCACATGCCAATGGGTGCTGGATGAGCAGTTACTAACCACAAGGCTGAACAGCCTATGTCGGCAAAGCAGACGCTGACTGAAGCAAACTCTGTACTTCAGCTCCTTGGCTGCAAAACTGGATGTGCCATAACCAAATTATTGAAAGGTCAGAGTGGAAGACAGGGAGACCTAGAAACTGAAGGCACATTTTCTGATCTCTATCCTTGTGCTTCAGTAAGACAAATAGGGAATTTGTCTTTGCATCTAAATTATTAATATATTGTAAAAAGATGCAACTACCTCAGTCCATCACTCTTAGGTTTCACTCTTGTAAAATCTTTACTTTTTGAAGTGTAGTGAACATGCTAATATATCACTCGCATGCCTTTGAAGAAATGAACTTCTTGTGGGACGACAGCATTGGGAGGGGTCTTCATAGAGATTAATGCCAGCTTAGCTCCACAAGCTGCCTCTGCTAGACTTTTTTAGGCATAATTGAAAGCAGCCAAGTGAGGTTTCTCCTCACAAGGCCTACTAAAGGAGCCCATCTCTCCTCTCTGGCTGCAGGGGCAGGGCGAGGAAAACTTCTTTCCTAGACTAACACTAGCCTTTGTGAAAAACCTCTCATTGAAAGCAGAATGAAGGACTGCAGAACACTAAACCAAACATCTGGCTGCTGTTGAGGGAGGAGTTTAATACTATTTTAATTTAGGCTTTAATCAGCTGGCTGTAGGAGCAGCAGAGAATCTGGCACCAAATGTGCTGCCTGAAGATTGGGATCTCTCTTGCATTCTCCATGCCTCGCTGGAGAATAGATGCCCTGTGATAAGCACTTGTGCTCCTTGAGAATTACATCCAATGCACAGTCCGGCCAACTGCACTTTGCAAATAAAACTCAATTGTTCATTCACCATGTTCACTTGTTTATTGCTTCACCCTCCAGCAGGGCTTAAACTCCCGTGGCTGGATGAACAGAGCACTCCACAATTCACCCATTTTAACATGTTGCTCTAAGAGTAAATGGAATATTCAGGGGAAGGGTCAGACGAAAGAGTATGTGTGGGGAGAGGAGAGTTATTGTCCACAAAGTGAAAGAATTACAAGCTTTGGCTGTCTTCTATGTTTACCCTTTCTGTGTTCAAGACAGACTTGCACAAGTCTTGATAACCTCTACAAGCAGGAGGAACAATATTTTACAGATCGCTTTATTACTCACATTAGAGTAACTAGTGTGAATACTTGAGCCTCTCTGGTGTAAATCACAATTATTTTGCATTCGTGGATCCTACCAAATTAATTATTGAACAATAACAATGTTGACACTAGATCACACAGCAATGGAATCCTTCACAGCAACGTCCTTTGAAAAATATGCTGTGGGTAAGGATCAGTTGGATAGGGGTTGTGCTTTTTTTGTTTGTTTGTTTGTTTGGGCTTTTTTGAGTTGTTTTTTTGGGGTGGGGGCTTTTTTTTCTGTTTGGTTGGGCTTCGTTATAGGAGAAAATAATTTGTCTGGTCAGATGCTCTTCTGACAGGAGAAGTTATTTCAGAGGAGCTGAGGTGCCTTGTGAGGTCTGCAGGGAATACAGATGGGCCCATTAAAGTGTCAAGCTTTCCTGCAGGACTACAGCTTTCCACTGATAAATCAACTTTGCAGTGGCTTCGCCAGACAGTTTACCGTAACAAGTCACCAGATAGCAGACCCATACAGAAATTTTCCCATTCCCTTCACATCCTGTGCTGAGCGCGAACCAGCTTATAATGATACATGTGTGATGGAATAGCATGAGAGAAAATAGGAATGTCAGCAACTAATTCTCCCTGACTGCACTGACGGGAGCCTCAACCCCTAGGCTGATGGGGTGACAGATGGGGAAGCAGCTTCACTCTTAACCTGAGCACAATTTATTCTAGCAAGCTTACCTGAAATGCTGGAAAGGAACAAACGAGGTTGGTGAGGTATTTCAGCTTCTTCCTGTGCAAGTTTGCTCAGTTAGTTTACTACTACTTACCCTTTCCAGAAAACATTGTAATGTTCCCAGACTGCATCTGTGACAGCACAGTGGGGAGAAAGTTATTTGCACTTCCTCATGTGGACAAGTTTAGTCCTGCTTTATTTAAAGTACTTATTGCCTTTAGGATGTTGGATCTCACCATCTCTAATTAATTATATGAACTAATACAGTAAGGAGGTATATTAAGTGTGGTCACTCCTGCTATTGAAATGTGACCACAAGCAGCCCTGTGGATTTTATTCACTTATTGGATCCTTTAATTTTGCTGTTACACTTTGATAAACGCCAGTATCATCAAATGATGTATTCAATGATTTCCACATATATGGTTCCTGGCTCTGAGATGTTTGGTCGTCTCCTGAGCTTTTCTGCCTTTTCAAAACCAAGAGTTAAAATGAATGAACCAACGTGCCCCACCTCACACACACCATGCACACACATATGAAGGGAAGTGCATTTCAAATATGTAGTTTTCGAAATTTCTCATATTTTTTTTTGTCAATTCTAGCAGAGCTAGAGCTGGGAGGGACTGGGTGGAGGGAATTTCTGAAAATCCAGTCTAATTTAGACAAGCCTCAAATTACTAAGCAGGATACCTCACTACATTCTTTTGAACCTTTTTTTGTTGCTAGCACCCACCAGAAACAGCGTGGCCAGCAGGTCCAGGGAGGCAATTCTACCCCTGTACTTGGCACTGGTGAGGCTGCACCTTGAATACTGTGTTCAGTTTTGTGCCCCTCGCTACAAGAAGATGTTGAGGCTCTAGAGTGAGTCCAGAGAAGAGCAACAAAGCTGGTGAAGGGGATGGAGAATAAGTCTTATAAGGAGTGGATGAAGGAACAGGGGTTGTTCAGCCTGGAGAAGAGGAGAGGCTGAGGAAAGACGTTATTGTTCTCTACAACTACCTGAAAGGAGGTTGTGGAGAGGTGCGTGCTGGTCTTTTCTTCCAAGTGACAGATGATAGGACAAGGGGGAATGGCCTCAAGCTGCACCAGGGGAGGTTCAGATTGGACATTAGAAAAAAATTTTTCACTGAAAGGGTCATCAGGCACTCACAGAGGCTGCCCAGGGAGGTGGTTGAGCCACCATCCCAAGATGTATTTAAGAGACAGATAGGTGAGGTACTTAAGGGTATGGTTTAGTGGCAGACAGGTATGGTTGGACTTGATCTCAGAGGTCTTTTCCAGCCTGGTAATTCTATGACTTCTCTATCAGCCTTTCTTCTTAATGGGCATTCTAAATGACAGACTGAAGGGCATGGGTTTCACTCCAGTTTTTAACCATAAATTCAAATATCAGAGCAACCCACGTGAAGAGAGGCAAGAGATCCTTGGCTACAGTTAATCCCACACTTCCCATTTTGCTGCCAATAGGATTCCACCCCCTTTCTTCCCACTGCTCCCCATGTGTTCCAGATACTAAGGAAGACTAACTCAGGCTGCCTATCAACCACCACTGTGCTAAGGGCTAAGCTTTACTGTGATCCCATTTCTTCCCTTCACTCTGCCACGCTTTCCACCTAAGCTTTGAAAATGAAGAGCTAGTCAGGCTCAGCACAGCGCTTTTTGAGTCAGGGGAGGCAGAAAGACAGGTTCGAGAGCAGACCCTTGCATCCCCTCTTCTTTTTCCTCCAGTAAATGCCAGGAACCAGGAGTCCCAGTCATCTGAGTCATCTTGTTCCATTTGCTCCCTTTAGGGAACATGCCTTCCAGCTTCAGATCAGCTCTTTGGTTTGAGACTGTAGTCTCTCGGTTCCTCTGCAAGGAGAAAATGACACCGACCATTATTCTCACAGTTTTATTTGTAAAGGACATAGCATGAAAAGCTGTATTTCAATGTACTCCAAAACCTGAAAAACCCATGTCAGTTTGTGGTATGTATGTTAAAGTGCTTGATATAACAATACTTTTACTAATGTTGTCTTGAAAATAATCCAGTTCTTATTCAGTTAGTAATAATGTAAAGACAAAATATACTTAACAGAGACATTTAAGGATCATTTGAAGCTATACAGGGCACATTTGTACATTTCAAGTGTAACATACAATATTCCCCCTTATGATGCGCACCTTCATTTGATTGAAAGAAGGAATTTTCTCAAATATGCCATTGTGCAACTATTCTAAAAAGACATTTTTGAACAATGATACCTAATTACACAAACCAACTCAGAATAAAAGGTAGATTTTTCACTAAACAGTAGAATTTCATTCCCATCAGAGAATTATAAATACACATTTTGTACATAGCGAGGCATTTGATTCTCTGACTTCCTCAAGCTACCATAATGGATGTTAGTATTACAGGACTGCAAACTCAGACATCTGCAGACGGGTATTTGATAGGACTTTAAAAAAAAAAAAAGCTGATACCAGAGAGCTTTGGTCTTTTCTAGATTCCCTTTCTCAACCAAAGAAGGTGCTTTAACACTGAAGTAAAAACCGTTTTAGCTTAGATGAATCCTGATGGGTTTCTCACCATTCTAGTGGGCAGACTGATTTCTGTAAACTTTACAGAGAAAAACCTCACAGTTTCCAATAAACGAAAGTAGTCTATTAGGAAAAAAAAGAAAATCATACATGGCAGAATAAAAATTCACTACAAAGGACTGTACTCCCAAGGTTGTCAAACAACTAGTTGTCTAGGAATCTGAGGCACTCAGCTGTGCCCCTTTCAACATATTGTAGTGTTTTATTGCCTACAAGGAATTATGACTTACATAATGTTTAGTGTATTATTATTAATATGATGTGAAACCTGACAAAACCAAACAAGTCAACACTTGCTGAAAAAAGCTAATGTGAAGTTGTGTTAAAGTTAAGTGCTCAGGGTTCTTTTTTGTAGTCTGAAATGGGGGAAGGCCCTGTTTTGAATTTTAAAATTTCTCAGGTTTTGACTTATTTTAACTCAGGAAAGACTTCAAGTAGCAATTGCCCTTTTCTCTGTGTGTGGTTTATTCATCTACGCTTGACTTCTGGAGGTGCCCACATTTCTACTTTATCCTGCCTGCACCTAACCTGTGCCATGTCGAATGAATGCTATGATTGCTCAAGTCATGAATAGTCCTTAGGAGAAGTATGCAGCCGTATACTTTTGGGAAGTATCCAGCTAGCAAATGCAGATGCTGCTGTGAAGAAACCCAAGGACTAAAGAGGTTATTATTTCAGTAAAATGGAAGTCACTCAAAACTGAGTTGGGCGTGAAAAAAATAACGTATAGCAGTCATTAGACATAAAAGGCTTCAGTTGTAATACAAATCAAAACATCCTAAGCAGTCATTACCAAATAAAGCTGCAACATGGTTTCTGGTGCTAAATGTGCAATTTCTGATAGAGTTAAGTACTAGGGATGCATTTTCAATTGCTGCTGACGGGTTGTCACGTATCTTCTGCTGACTTGAAGCAGAATTGCCTGGCCATACAGAAAACCCTAACACCCTAAATTTCACATTTCTGGAAATGTAAGAGAGATGTCACACAGTTATGGCCTCTGGCAACTAACTCACGACACCATTCACAGCCTTTACATTAGTTACTCACACCCACAGTAGTGATAGAGCAGTGCTGCTGACAGCATTTGGGATGAGTTTAGTCAGTTTAAAGAAGTGCAAGCCCAGGAGGAAAGAACAGTTATTAGAAGCTGGAACCCTCATTAGAGTCAATGACTCCCAGACAGTGCTATATTACTTCTTTCTTAGAAATAGGGAAAATTCTATAACATAAAAATCTCCCTTCTAAGGAAAAAATGTCACGTGAAGAGTTTTCTTCTGGCTGGGAACATGACATGAAACTGACACTAAAGTGAGTGCTGTTATAAGAACTGGACAGCAGAAGAATCATGGGAAAGGGAAGCTTGGCAGGTGAGAAAGCAAACCCTAATTTTCATCCTCTTATCCTTAACTTTCATCTCTTTCCTCACAACGTGCACACTGTACGAAGACCTCCTACAGCCCACCATTCGCAAGTCCCTCTTAATGCCACTTGGAAGCAGAGTGCAAGACAACCCACCTGCAGCACCAGTTAAGGGCCTTTCCCAAGCTTCAGCTGACAGTGAGACATCCACAGAAATCCACTGACAAAACGGCCAAGATCATAGGGAATGAACAGGTGAAAACAAACACTCATATTTAAACTAACCTCCAAAACCTAAAACCAGATGAAGCTAACTATGCCCTTGGATCCTTCCAACTCCCATCCACAAGAATGGAAAATACACTCTGTATTTGCTCATGGCATACAGAAGATGATTTTAATGTAATCTACTGCTAAATTTTCAGGGTACAGGATTTCAGCTACTCCTGGTTCCTTTTCAAGAGTGGCATCTATAAATATATACACTGTATTACTAATACATTAACTGGAAAGAGTGTAGGAGAGGAGACTCAAAAAACTCTTTTTTTTGTAGCTGGATAACTTAAAGAAAAAAAAAGAAATCAAAGATCCTCTACTTCCTAGGAACAGTCTGTGGGATAAAGGAAGACTCATAACCTGTCAGCATTTCAAAAGCAGCTGATACAGTTCAGTAGCACAGCAACATCGGTGTTTGTGGTTCTACAGTGATGATTCTTCTCAAGTACAGCAAGAATTTGGTATGAACCAAATTCCTTAACACGGGGAAAAAATAGTAATCCATAACACAAACTGGCTGAGGGCGAGGGGGAATCATCAGAACATCTGACAGGCAAAGGACACGCTAAGCGAGTCAAGCAAGTCATCATTCCCCATCTCAGGCTACAGCAGCACTGCTGAAACTGGTCTCTCACACTCTCAGGCTGTGAGGCTGGCAGTTGTCCTCTCCAGTGTTTAAGCATTTTGACATTTGTCTCCCCTTTTGGAGCTCAACAGAAGTGACACAAAAGACCTTACAGAAGAAGTATGATGACTCAACTTCCATGCATGGAAAAGGTTGAATCTTCAAACAAACAAAAAAAATTGAAACCGTGTACAGTAGGGTAAAACAAAATATGCTTACAACATTTCCAAGAGTGAGACAATCACAATGGCTACATAAAGGTATTTGCTGTATTAACTTGCAATACCTGAAAAAAGCCCTGCTGAGTTTGCGCTGTATTTACACATTGACTGGCTTCTTCCTTGCAAGCAAGTAGGTTCATCCCTTCCCACCTCGGTCCTTCCCTCCCCCCAGTCCTTCCCCTGGCTTTAAGCTACTCATAGTCAGAACAAGAACATTCAGTCTAAGAAAAATTTCTTAGAGTAATATAATTTCTTAAAGAAGATAGCATATTTACACACATCTAACACATGAAAATACTCTATTTTATACTAAATTTCTGTTTCAAATAAACTACAATACTGCATCTTAGCTTTCTGCAGCTTCAGAGGACAGTCCCCATCGGGCATAAACTGAGCTTCCCACTCCTTCAACAGGCGACTTTGCTTCCAGTGGTTCACTACCATCTCGTTCAAGTCCTGACACGTCTCCAACTGCGGTTTGCTTGCTTGGGAAAGGAATAATGAAGTTCTTAGCAAAGCCATGCTAAACATCCACTCCTTTAATAAGCGATCCTTCTAGGATGATGTTGAAATCTTGCAGTGTCTGTAGGACTCGGATAAGGGAGTTGACAGTCATGCGGTCCCGCAGGAGAGCGTTCTCCTCGTACATCCTCGTAATGGGCGGGCACTCTGCCAGCAACGGGATCCACTGGGAGAGAAAGTGGTCCCTGCAAAGGGGATGGAAGGAATTCTTTTAGCACTGACTACAACAGATCTCAAACTGAAATTCTTAAAAAAACGCAACGCAAAACATGGGGTCGCTTTTGGTGGGCGATGCAAGTTGTTTGCACATTAAAGTGATTACACAACCCCTAATTTTGTTAGTAAAATACAGGTAACTGAAAATACTGGAGGAATGAAGATGGAAAGACATCAGCAGAACTGGACAATTGTCTTTGGAAGAATTCAGCAACATTTTCAGATCAGGAAAAAGGAAAGTAAACCTCAGGAAAAACAGACTTTTCCAACTGGTTTTCCAGATGTGACAGAAATGGTAATTATTTCTAGACATACCATCTTTCAAAATCTCCAAAGTGCAACTAAGACCACTCCCCTCCCGCTCCTCCCCAAGTGCAAGACAGAAAGCATCTTATTAGGAAAGAAAGATTTATCTAGAAGAATTCTGTCAAAATAATGAGACATCCCGTTTTCATAGCCAAAGTGATTAAATGAGGATTTAGAAATATACCAGCTCTTGCAAAGGAACTCTGCATTCTGACAGCCAGTACTTAATCAAATGTACAATTTCAAGACAGATTTCATTCATATGACTGTCAAGCTAACAGCTATAAAAGAGTTCAAAACATTTTTAGCAGCTTAGACACTAGCCATGTATCATTACTGCTTCTTTGCTCTAATTTTTCATGCAGAATTAAAGCTGCCTAAAATAGGTACTGGATAATAGATGCGTATGAGATGTCTTAAAATGGAAAACTAAAGTTAATAACAATGGTGTAAAAATATTATTCTAGTCTAATACAAGAGGGCACATATAACGAAGAACAGTCAGATACCTTGTCCCCAGGCAAACCAGAATTTGGAATTTGCCATCCTTTCCAATGTTCCTTGGAGCCGTATTGATGGCATTAACATAATGACAGAAGGTTTTGCATGAAGATCTCTGAAGCAAAAGGGCCTCCTCATTGTCTCCAATCTGGTCACTGGTTTCAAAATAAGCAACAGCTTTCTCTGTGGTAGGGTGAAAATCAGAATACAGTGAGCAGAAGCACTGCACTGTGACACAGAATCACATGAGGGAATCCTTTAAAATACAATCTGCTAAGAGCTATGGCACAGTTTACATATGGATTCTTCACTCTGAAGACCACAGGTAGGTGGTGATCATGGCTACACAGCAGTGGTCAGCAGACTGGTCGATGTCTCATGCACTTAGATAACATCAAGGAGCTGCACCAGAGTAACTATCAATGCTTCATTGTAAGTGATACCATCAGCTTTGATTTTTCACCTTTTCTGAGTAAGCACATACCCTCAGGCTAAGTATCTCAACTTGTGTTCATGTTTTAATGGAATAAGTATGTCTTAAACTACTGCAACACACACAGCCTTACAGATAAGCCCTGCCAGTGTGTTTAGGAGAGTCTCGTAAACAACTAGAAATCCATACCCTTTCCCAAGTTTGCCCCTCACAGCGATTGCTGCTCTACCCCAACCTCCAGCCTACTTTCTTTTTGGATAGAAAACCAGATATTTGAACATTCATCTATGAATAAATGACTAGAATTTTAAGTTCTTAAATTCTAGATTTTGAATTTTAGATATTAAATTTTAGGTATATATTTAGATTTTTAATTCCAGGTATCTAACTCCACAGATTCACACTCTTCCTTCCTATAGTATTTCTCATCTGCCATCTTGTTTCTCATTGACTTCAAGCACATCACCTGGAGCAAGTGTTAGGCAGGAACAACTGGCAATCTAGCTGACAAGAATCTGAGGTCTGTGCCAAGTAGTCATTTTGCCTGAATCTTTCTTCTCCTTCTGCCTCCAAATCACATACCAGCTTACCTATGAAATCCCAGATGAAGACATTCTTATGAAAAATACGAGCTGATTTGAATCCATGGTGGAAGACCTGCTCCAGTGCTGCAACCAAACCGTTTTCTCCACACAACAGAATGGTGAGGCTCCCTCTCTGTGGGAAAGGGAGAGTCTGTAATTTCAGTGTGCCTTGTTTGTATGTCATAGGCTTCAAATCTAAAGGTTAACAGTCTCTACTGGCACTTCAGTTCCATTTCTGTTTATAAAAATAATTACGTGCATTGTAGATATCAGGAAAGTAATGAATAGTTGGAAGTACCTCTTTCTCTGGCTTGTGAAAATGCTTCACAATATTGTTGACGGCTTCCCCGATTCCCTCTTGGATCTGCCCTGCATTCGGCTCTGTGAAGTGATGGAAAGCATACTAGGTGAAGGTGCCAACTTTAAAACATTTATCAAATTCCCATGACAACATAGCTTGAACTGCAGGAATTATTCTGTGTCTTTAACAGAATACAGGCAATCACTTGTCTGGTTTAAACCTGAGCCTTAATTACAAGCAACTGATGAGCAGCCCTGGAATAGTCAAATAAATTGCCCTACTTAAAAATGCACAACCCAAGGATCCGGCTTGATAAATATTTGATTTGAGTTAATCACATCTTGCTCATCACAGAGTACAGCAACCCTCACATGAAAAGATATGGGCTGAAAGGTTGTAGCCTAGTCATTTGATGCACTTCTGAATGACACTGGCCAGAACACCCAGCAATCATTAATTCCTGGCTTTTGACTCAATTTTTTATTGAGCCAAAACAAGTTGTCTGATTTGGGCACATGTCTAGTCATCGCACCAGTGTGAGGGGCCACAGGCAGAGAACATTCCTTACTAACGGTTCCAGGAGTAAGTTGTCTTCTGTGTTAAAATGTAGGCCATCTTTCTGCTCTGAACCTGTTTAGCTGTATTCCTCTGCTACTGAATCCTGCTATGCTACCACCTGCTACCATCTCATGTTTCTACGCAGGTACCTGCAGAAAATGATCTAGTCCCTGTTGTGGTTTGAGTTAAAGTAGAATCAGCTTTCTGACTCTAAGTCTTATCTAAGTAACTTCAGGACAGGTGACCCCAGACTGACCAACAAAGCATTCCATCCCATATAAGTCATGCTCAATATAAGTCATGAAGGTCTTGCTCTCTTTGGCAATGTCCAATTTCCAGTGAGGACTTTGTCTGTTTGCCCCGATCCCAGATCCATGTGTTCCTGAATCCAGTTCCTGAGTCCAGCTCTGCCCTAGCTGTGGATCCATTCCCTTGTCTGCTCTACAGCATTTGTGGTGGTATATAGTCATCGGCGTGGGGCAGTGATGGGCCATGGTCTCATGCATTTGTATGTATGTTATTACTTTAAAACTATAGCTTTAATGAAATAATAATAAATAATAATAACAACAATAAAATAGTAATAGTATTTTTCCTCTCATTTCCCTCTCTTCTTTCCCTGGGGATGGGAGCAGAAGGGAACTGGGAGCCCAACTAATTGATTTTAGCTGCCACAATTGGCCAGGCGGGGACTAATCTGTGACAGGTCCATGTGCATCTTCTGGTTAAAACAGACTGAACTTTTAAAACTTTATTTTAAGCAGAAGTTTTCCATACTTCAGTAATTTTCATGGTCCTTCTATGAGTTCTTTCTAGTTTTTCAGACATATGTAGGTTGCTATTAGCTTGTCCTACAACTGGGTTTTTTTGGAAGCATGGAGTAATTCAGTATCATTTCAGTACGTGATACTAAGAGGTCTAACACTGAATCTCATTTAGCTCACGAGACAAACAAAGTATTGGGCCTTGGTGTTCTTAGACCTAAGGAAATGCTCTGCAAGTAGCTCTGGTGCTCACTCCTCCTGCTAATACGGACTAACACATGTGAAGAGCTGCAGCAGGCTGCCTGTGGTGGTTTTTAAATGCTGCATTACCCTTGGATGCTAATCATTCCTTGCTTCACATTTCAACAGTCATGTAATCTAGTTTCACAGGAGCTGGATAGATTTATGAACAGGATCTACACTGTGCCTATCTGTAAGCTTTAGCAGAGAATGCCTCACATGGTGCTTAGAGTCCCAGGCCCCACTGTAGTCAGGTGCAGTTACTCATAAAACTAATTTTAGGGACGTGAAGTTGATGTCCCCTAGAGTCCCTGTGGAGTTGTGCTCCTCCAGCACACAGTTCATGATACCCACATCAGGCTCTGAACTTCCCTGCAGAGGACTGTCTTCTCCCTGACTGCAAAGTAAGATGGGAAGCTGAACAGCTTCAGTTACTGTAAATTCTGCTGCCTCCTCCTCCCTCATCTCATAACTCCATGCTCCATGGAAAGAGATTATTATCTCTCAGCTGTCAAATGGGGACACTGAAAAAGGCAACATGTACAGTCACAGCGCAAGCTGCAGACACAAAAACTGGGGCAGGAAAACTCGTTAGCTTGCAGCTGTTCCACTGCACCAAGCCTTGTTTCAGTAGGAGGTCTCTTGTTCACTGGAGCTTTTTTCCTCAGCAGCTGCTGCCCCCTAATCAAGGGCCCTCGGAAGAAAGGAAAGAACTTACTGGTGTTCTTCCCTGTGAGGGAAGTGATGCTCAGTCGTCGAGCTGTGGTAGGAGATTTTTGCTGGGGTGGGGTACGGCACTGCTTTCCCAGCTCTTCATCAGACGTGGAGGACACCAGTTCTCCAATAAGTATTCGTTCCAAACTGCCATCGTCAATGCCCTTTCCCAGCCATCGCCCGCAGGGAAACCTGCCATGCAGCCAACACAAGCACATGTCAGCCACACGGGCTTGATCTTAATGTCAAAGGCACAGCTAACACTCAAACATTGCTAAGCGGTAGGGAATACTCCCTAGACAGAAACTTTTCACAAACCAGAACTCGGCAAGCAACATCCCCTGCGTCACAACTTATAGGACCAAACCAGAAAACTACATTCATCTCTATCCTTTGGAAAAGGGAAACATGCAAAGCTGGCGTGAAAGCACAGGGCAACAGAAAGTGTTATACACATATTTCAGGGGCCACATCTTGATTTCTGCCAGGCTGTTTTCCACTTTCAACTACAACCAATACTCAGCCTGTACAAATACTGTGATGATTAACAATTAAATCCCACCTGACTAAATCTATGACATCTCCTCATATTCAAACTTCACCTCGTGTTTCACTGCTGTAATTTTGACCCCATCTACAGTCCCAATGAAATCTATGCATGTGTCCATACCCCCAGTGCTTGTACTCCATTTCCTTCTACTTTCCCCCACACACTGCGGCCAACACTGAGTCTTGAGCTCTTCTCTGAATTACAGCTTCCCAAGTTTTGCAAAACCAATGATGAGTTAGAAGACCATTTTGACACAAGAAGTATGTACTCAATAGAAGATTAAGAAATCTTCAAAACTCTTATTTTCTTGCAATCCAAGTTTCTGTTCATTTGTTAACAGTACTTAGACCTCTGAGTGTTTTTAATAAAGAAAAATAAACCAAAGATTTGTCCTAAACTATCATTCCAGCTCTTGGGAGTTTAAAAGTCCCACATTGAAATCTCATTTAATATTTACCAGATTATTTGACTGGAACTAGGGCTTCTGAAAAAGAGAACTGGGGGTAGGGGACTCCAACACAACCCTGTTGTGCTCAAATAGGCCCAGAGTGCTCCATCGACTAAGGAGATGATGAATGCCTTCTTGCTTTCTCTAAATTTCACAAGTAAGAATTTCAAAAAAAGATAATTGAAACTTGTTGCTTACTTGTACGTGTGTCCTGTTATTTCATTTCTGACCATGACACAATCAACCAGCCACTTGGCTAGCAGCCCTGAGTTGTCATGACCAATCTGAACAGTCGTCAGCTTCCCTAAATTCTGGCACTGAAAAGAATAACAGTTTTACTTTATTTAAAAAAACAACAGACAACACACCCAGCCAACACATGCATATATATGGTCTTAAATGTATGTTTTTATTCAGTTTCCTTTGATTAATACAGCAAGATTTTACAACTAAACACATAGAGCATTTTGAAAAGCAGAATAATTGTTGTAAGACAGGAGAAAAGAAAGCCCTTGAAATAAAACTGTTAAAAGCTGGCAAATAGAGGGTTTTCTTTGTTGTAAGCATTTACCCTGAATAATTCTGAGAAGTGTTGTGAATTTCTGAGCTAAGGCAATAAAAAGGTGTGTTTTTGTAGAAGAAATAGTTCTTCAGTACAAACAACTTCTCAAAAATGCATACTGACCTTCAGATGATTCACCGTATACTACAAAGCAGTCCCTAAATCCTTTATTATTTTCAAAGATCACTTTGCTTGTTGTTGGGCAAACCAAATATCACTAACATGAGGTGCTTAAGACCACAAAGGGATTGAAGAAGGAAAACAAGGGACTGTAAATTCCAGTGCAATATGTAAGTCTATGTGGGGTTGGCAGAGGTATCTATTAACGTCACCTAAGCACTTCGCTTACAAGATTTTAGTTTTTGCTGCTTCTAATACTGCCAAACAAGCAGCTTGGGCTGACATTTTCCATAGTGGGCGGTTCCCCAAGCTGATATTCCAGGAAAGTTTTGGCCAAAGGAATATTCCAGAACAGTGTTTGTATAGTCCTTATAAATGTCTAAATATCCTGTTTTGCTTGTTAGAAGCCTGGAGATCTTGTCCACAAGATACTAATATCTGAATGAGAGGCAGCCATTGTATCATGAAAATATCCTCTTTATCTCTGTCAAAATCTACCTATATTTTGAAAGAGAGGAGTTTTTATACTATTGTTGTTGAAAATCAATCTACATATGCTCAATGGATGCAACCACATTTTTAGGACTGCATTTTCCTACAAAATCAGTCGTTACTGGATATGATACAACCTGAGGCTACAGAAGCCTGATGGGGCTTTCCCTGCACTTCCCACTACCAGCTGCTTTGGGGTGGCACCAAACCAACTTTTAACTGATGGGTGGGAAAACAGAGGGGAATGCCAGGTTGTCAAACGCAAAGAAGCAAGAATGAAGAGAGCTCAATGAGCATGGTAGCTCTAAAGTTTCCTTAGAGTAGCAGCTGAAGCTGCTAAGTTGAAGGGCTCAGGGGTTAGACTGGCTGGCTGGAAGGAGAGAAGCAATGCCAAACAAGGAGCTGGAAGAGTAGAAATTTGGGACTGGTTAGAGCTAGAAAGAGACTTGGGTGATGATCAGTGGGAAAACAGATTGAAAGAAGGGAAAATAGACTTGGAAGGCAAATGATGATTCAGAGATGAGCCCTGAGAGGGGAAATTAGGCAGGGAGATATGGAAGGGAATGAGATGGGGTAGTAGACTGGCTAGGTGAGAAGAGGAGCCCTAGGCTGAGACAGAGACAGCAGTGAAGCCTGTGGTTAAAAGTCGTTTGTGCTCACAGGAGACTTTCATCTGGCATAGGAGGGCCAGGCAGCACATACTTGAATGTGTAGCAACCCTGAAAACCTGGACAGAGTCTGAAATGCTGTGATCTTCAGACAATAAACCTCTGCCAAGCCAGTGTTTATATGGAAGCATGTTTCAAATTGAAAAGTTAAATGTGAAGAGCATATACTCACCTCAAAGGTCATTTCTAGGTGGTTTTTAGGAATCTGCATTACACCTGTATCTCCTAGTTCTCCTGATACACAAATCCATGGGTTTGATGTGGTTATTGCGTTACTTAGCTTTTTGATGGGGATTATCACTGACCTATAAGGGATCACTAAGAACAGAGAAGGAAATATGAGTTAGTCTTGACTTTTTTTTTCCTCCCCCTCACAGGAATCACACTTTCTGGAGTCAGCCATGCCTCTCTCTCGAAGATAAACTCTTGTTCCATGTCTCAGCAGCCTAATGAGAACTGTTCACCCTTTAAGGGGTGAGACAAACCTGCAGAACGCCTGGCTGCGCCGGCAGCAGGGACTCTCCTCTCACAGGGAAGATCCTACCCTCACTCATTCATTCACTCATTCATTCTTCATCCCCTGTCGGTTCAGCGAGGGGTTCGGGTGCCACACGGTGGAGCTGCAGCCCCGCAGCAGAACCTTTGCCGCAGAGCCCCGGCAGCCCAAGGACTGTGTCAGCCAAGGGAAGGGATAAATCCCGCCTGCAGCAAGCCACCACCACCACCCTGGCGGGTTCAGAGAATGGAAAGGGTGTACAGAAGGTTCTAGGGGAAAAGGGGATGTCAGAGATGCTGGTGCAGCTGGTGATGGCATCGCCAACGTCTCATGCCTGCTGTGTCTCTGCAGGCATCTCCCCCATTTAAACTAAGAACAACAAAACCAATTACTCATAGAATCATTAAGGTTGGAAAAGATCTCTAAGATCAAGCCCAACCATCAGCCCAACACCATCATGCCTACTAAACCGTGCCCTGAAATGTCACATCTACATGCTTTTTGAACACCCCTCCAATGCTTTGATGCACCACTCCCCTGGGCAGCCTGTTCCAATGCTTCACCACTCTTTCGGTAAAGGAATCTTTCCTAATGTCCAATCTAATAATAATATTGTTGTTGTTGTTATTATTATTATTTTGCTTTTAAATCTGCACCACCCATACGTGCTTAAGACAAGGACCGCCACCCACCCCGCTTTGGATTTGACTCAGATACTGCGTTCCAGCACTGCAAGACTCCCTCTGCTTATGTTTCACAAGCTGCCTTTGTGACTGGGTGAGACTTTTACTTTTCCTGTGCCCTATGATGATATTACACTCAAGAAAAAAAAATTACTCCCCAGTTCCAAGCGCCGGTCCTGCAGGGGAAAGCTGCAAAGCTGGATGCCCCGCAGAAACAAGGTAATCAAGGATGAATATATCGCTCTGCACTGTGCTAGTTTTGAAAGGATTTATTGCTTTAGGAGGAGAAAAAGTGGAACGAGTGCCTGTTTTGACAGCCACATAAAACTTGCTTCACTTCACTCTGAACAGGCAGGAAAATGAAGACTAAGGGCTGTCAAGGTGAATCCAAATAATCAAGTCATCTCATGGCATCCTGCCTTCACTGCATTGCCCAGTGCTTGAGCGAGAGGGATTAATTTTCAGATTTTGATGCAAACTCTGCTCTCCTTCTTACAGGAGATGAAGGGAAAGGGAATCCTTTTGGCATTTAAATAGAGACAAAAAATAATACACAGCAGAGCACAAAATGCCTTGTATTTCATCCTCCCGGACTTCCACCTCCTTCCCAGTCTGCAGAGAGCAGGCTGTTCGGATGCGCACTTAGCAAAGGCCACAGAGAAGCATTAGGATGTCAAGGACTTGTCTAGGAGGGAAGATGAAAGCGACTATACAACTCAGTGAGGAAAACCAGATGCTACAGTGGCACTCTCTGCTGATTACTCCCCTTTGTGCGATGCTCTTATCCAGAGCACTCCCCCACAACCTTGGCTCTCCAGCTGGTTTCCCAGAGCAACATCCAGCACTCATAAACCCGTCAGCAACAACCAAGGTTTCCAGATAAGGGTTCAGCTGCTGAGGCACCAGCTACCTCGTCTCTAACAAATCATGACAGCAACTAATTTCTATTCGGGGGGAAAAATAAATTGATTCTCCAACTCACTGATTGTGGTAAAGACGCTTGTGAAGCAGAAGTAATCCACAGCATTGAGCGAGAGCAGGTGATACAGAAACTGTTCCCGTTCTTCTTCGCAGCGCAGGAAAGCATAACGCTTGTAAAGTTTCCTGGTAGAAACAAATACATCACTTTCTTGTTGAAAAAGCATCACCTATCTTAAAGGGCGTTTGGATTTCAAAAAGTCAAAAGAAGAGCTGGTCTTCATAGGAAGCACAAAAAGTGAGATACCCCAGCTAACATAAGCAGCTAGAAACCCACACGGGGCATTTACCCTCTGTGGTACATGTGTTTTAAAGACCCTTCTCAGCTCCACACTACCATAACAAGGATACAAAATTCATCTCATTAAAGGATCAGTTTTGGCTTTGCTGCAAAGCACAGATGTGAACTAACTCTACTCACAACAGCAGGCCTGAACCAACACACAGTAACCTCGTTTCTTCCCCATGTCTTCCTGCCATGGAACAGCCTTGTCAAACAACTTCATCTTATTTCTGCTCCAAAATGTGACAGAGAAAACTAAGCAGAAGACACCAAACAGCAGCAGGGGTCCTCCTGCCACTCTTTCAGTTCGGACAAGCCCAACATATATCAGTAGTTGCCCGAGGCATGGCAGAGGTACACCAGAACTTAACCTGCTCTCACTCTGAGAAAGTGCAGAGCTTGTGACACCACCTATAGTTTGAAGGCAACCAGCTCCCAAAAGCTGCTAAGGTAGATAGATGTAGATGAAACTTCAGGGAATGACAGGTCTGTCACCATGTATTTAGCTAATCACCCAAGAGGTGACTGTCTCCAGCTACCCCTCTTTCTTCCCATTAGTAGATTTGAGAATTTGGTAGCTTCTGGCATAGATCATGTGTGTAACTCATCATAAAGCCAGAACTGCACGCGAGAGTTAGTACATTTTTTTAAAATTTTTTTTTAGTAAGGTTAGCATCTTTTTCCTAAATTCATTGCTTGAAGTCAGGGAATGCATTCCCATGAAGTCAGGGAACATCTACACAGACAGCCCCTTAAGGGCATGTGCTTGCAGAAGGAGGCAAAGCTGTGGGGAGCTGCTACGTGGCATCAGCAGTCAGGATGCACGCATCAGTTTGGCCTGAGTCAACAAAACGCAGGGCTGCTGTGAGAAAAGGAATATTCCTGCCCCCGCTGCTACATTTGCACAAGATACAGTGATTGTAGGGCTTGGATCAATGTGTTGATCTGCCCAAAACCTAAGACATCCTTCCTGAAGACTGTGATTTGTTTTTCCAGGTAGACGAGTGGACTACTGCACTGCTGGGTGGGCAGTACCTCCTCTCCTAGCTACCCTCTGCCTTTCAGTCACTTCTAGCTGTAAAAAAAGTGTACGCAGCCAGGGTGCCTGGCTGTACTTCAAGCCTGCACAGCACCTTGACACACCACTGAGGAAGATGTGAGAGCAAAGCTTTGAGATAAATGAGACAGCTTACTTGGCAAGCGCCTGGTTGGAAAGCAGCTGCTTCAGGTGCTGAGACAAAAGCTTTTTCTCCAGAGAAAGCCTTATCCAGGCTCGGGCTCGCCCCACATCAGTCTTTATCTCACTCATATTCTGAACGTGCCTGAAAAGGATGGGAAAACAAAATAATGACAGCTGAATCATAAAATATCCTACATGCATCAAATGGTAACTTCCAGTGCGATACAGCAGCTGAACTAGGAAACGTCTGCTGACACTGTTAACAGAGTTAAAGAGCAGGGCTCTGTAGAGCCTTATATCATTCAGCTGAGACTCGCCCTGTAGCCCCAGGTTGGCCTGGGGGCATGGGACAGCCCTTCCTGGGCACCGCAGGTTGCAATCCAGACGCACGACAGCCTGTATCAGCTGCTCTGTGTCCTGGCATTTGCTTGGACAAGGTGAGCAGGGGTAGGTCTGTTTATCCCTGCACTGCTGGAGGTAGATGTCCTCATGGGACACTGCTAACACTTATAAAAAGCGGCCACCTTGTGAGACCCAGTTACATCACAGCTGCTCCCTCAAGCTGCTGACACTGACAGGTATGTCTGTAAGGGCAGAGAACAAACGCACATCTTAAGAGTTTCTCCAATCCACGCTAAAAGCTCTAACAACCCCCTTGGTGGCAGCAGTAATGAAAAATCTGAGAAAAAGAGGACTGTTGGGGAAAAACAGCAACAGGCAGTCACATCAGAATCACATTTTCAGGGAGATGAAGCCCTTGTGTAAGTTATAATCTGAATAGCTCTCCACATGTTTGGACTGTAGGAAAGTAGAACTGTTCCACAGGAGCTTTCTTCTATGCTTTTTCTTTTCTTTTCTTTTCTTTTTTAAACTTCTCACATTTCAGTCTGGAGAGTGCCAGAAACTCTACTTGTAGAGCGTAGGGAGCTTCCTTTTGGAAGGGAACTCGCATGGCAGGTTGAAGTTGCTTCCAACCCACCCCCCCACTTGCTTAAATAAACAGCAAGAAAAAAGAGTAACAGTTTCCAACAGGGGAAAGAAAAGGCTGCAATTTCTTAATTTTCACACAGTCTGCATGTTAAGTGTTCAGGCAATTCAGCCCTCTAAACCTCTGTGACAGGTTCCAGCTACCATCATCACTCGAGTCTGAGCTGTTCTCTGTTACTCTCCAATTTGTGTATTTTCCCTGAAAGCCCTCTGTGCGTTGCTGAGCATTAGGAAATGTGGCAGTATTTACTCCAAAGAAAATCCAACAAAGTTATGTTGTGACTTATGCTTTTTATATTGTCTAGTATAGTCTCACTGTCTCGTGCTTTCCCCCATCTGTTATATCCCAGTGCATGCTTTGGGTTATATTTAGACCCTGCATTATTTGAGAAAAGATACTGTCTTGTTTATAGAGCTTCTAACACAGCAGAACTACGGTCTTAAGGGCAAATTTGAGAAGTACAACTTAGTGCTGTCCAGAAATACATGTTTGCTCTGCACAAATGAGGTGGATACCAGACATAGCTCCATAATGCCATCTCCACTGGGCCAACCTACACAAATTCTCAAAATACAGGTCTACTTTTGTAACACAAGCTGAGGTGCCTGTATGACATGACTCACTGCTGTATGCACATATCTGAAGCATCATCAGGAAGATACAATCAACAGGAACCAATGGTAGCTCGCCAGTGGCAAAACTTAGATTACTTAAAACTCCTTTTTTTTAAAAAAAAAGGAACAAAAGGAGATATTTTTAAAAGGAACTTTCCTCCTGTTTCCTAATATGACACATGGATACTTCTCTGATGGACAAGGTGAGAAGTACTAACTCCCAGTGAGCTGTAAAGTAAACCCAGAAGAGTACATTACATTCACCTGCAAGTCTTTGCCCTTTATAAGCAAGCCCAGCAGCCTCCCTCTGTCAGCAGTGATGCCTCCCAGCTGAATCACTGCTGAGAGACTTGCTCCTGGCACTGGAAAGCCCTTCCTGGCTCAGAGAGTGGTAGCCAGTGTTAGACCTTCTAGCCCAGACAGCCAGGCACATGATCCAGAGTCCTTGAGAAGCAGGAGGTGCACTACACTCAACTACATTGTGTTGAGACACCCTCCTCAGACATTTCAAGTCTTTTGAGACGGGAAGATCAAAGCACAGACTATCACTCCCTGTGCTCTGCTTGAATACATCTAATACGAAACACTGAGTAGAATATGTTACTTTATTGTGAGATGATTCAAGTACAGATGGACTTAACCTTATTCCATACATGCTTTGTACTTCTTCATTACCTCTGGTTCAGACCAGATTGGCAATTACTGTGCATTTGGGAAAAATAAGGATCTGCAATTACACAGCTTGCCAGAAACATTGAAAAGATGCAGTAATCAGTCTTGTTGTCAGTAAAAGCAGCATGCAACAGAACAGAGCATTCAGGAACTCAAATTTATTTTGCTCTTGGTTTTGAAAGGCAGAACAGGTCTATTTTTATCGGTGACCTAAGTGTAAACACTGTACACTCACCAACACCCAGCAAACTCTTCTTGTCAGCGCACTGAATAGCAATTTTAATGCAACTCCCTAGGTTGAGACTTGCTTTTAATCCCATTAGTGAAAAAGAAAAATCTATTTTCCCTGTCAAATGTAAGCTTCGGGTATAGCGAGACATACCCTCTGCAAATAGCTGTGCTGACAGAAGAGGTTACAGTGGCTCAGTATTGCCATGCCCCCAAGGATTGTGTGACTGCTCCTGATCCCAGCACAGCCAGGAATGAGCTGTACTAGCTCGTCCTGTCTTTGATAACACAGGTTCTTTGGACTGCAGCAGGTTAAGCATCACTGCTGTGGGCCCAGCACCTAAAGCCTCTGCTGCAAGCTCCCTGTGAGAAGGGAGGCACGACACAGGCATGAAAGCAAGCACTGGTAGCAGGGAAGGTCTTGCCCAAAGAGAAAGGGCCTGAAAAATGAGCCCAGGTGGACCAAAGGCTTTGGGGAGCTGCCCTGGGGCTGCCTAGTCTGGCTGGACAGGCTATGATGTGCCCCATGGGTGAGGCCAAGCAGGAGTCAGGCTGCAGCAGGCGTGTGCTGGAGAGCTGAAATCTGGATGGGAATGATGCTGCAGATCCTTGCCAGGAGGAAAGGCTGACCCCGAACACACTTCTGCAGAGGCTCTCTGAGCAGAGAGACATAATAAACATCCTTAACACCTTCCTCACCAGATCTAAGACGCTTGGCTTAGTGAAGGAGTCAGAGGACACACCACGTTATCTGTAGCACAGGTTCACTGCACAGTCAGAGTGTGACTGTGATTCAGCCCTGCTTTTTAAGTTGTTTACGTAACCTTGTATGAGCCATCAAAAACAAACCATGCTTTAAAAGATGCTTAATCCTCTAGCCATTAGTTCAGTTAGCACTGAAGCCCTGGCAATTTAACAATTCCTCATCCTTCTAACTTCACCGTAAATCTATGTGGGCAAACAAATATTAGGCAGTATTGCTTCCAAGCAGGAGAAAGCATGCCACAAGATCACAGATGACAAATTCAACTCACCATCTGCCCAGCATTTTCTATGACCAGACATGTTTGTGGACAATCACAAACACCAGAGATATTACAAAAGGTACTGTTGCGCTTCTATACTTTTTCTCTGAAAAGCAGTAGAAACACTCCTATGATTCAAGCAAGAGTGCTCAGATCCATGCTGGGCTTTCATCAATCAAGTGGAAGTATGTGGAAGATGAAACCCATGCACGCAGCAGCCAGCACACAGCCTCCTCTGTCAGCAATTCCCTCCCAGCACGCGAGCTTCCGCTCCAGATCCTCCTTCATCCTTTCCTCAGACTGACCCCCTGCATGCCTGTCTGTCTCAGAGGACTGAATTAAGTAAATAGCTTCCACATCCCATGAGAGGGATGATAAAATGACAGACACATGTTCAAAATGACCTCTTGTCATTATACTCCTAATTACTTTTTATATATATATATTCCCCCTCCTTTCTCATGTTGTCTTAGCCCTATGTGGCATGTCATATTCTTCGAAATCACAGCCCATGACTCAAACTGCATAGCATCAAACAAAAAGGTTGCACACTATAAAAGGGAAATACAGTCACTTTCTTTGAAAAAGGTCTGACTAATCTGTGTGATCTCACATCACAACAAAAAAATCTGTAAGAACACACAGTAAAAATCACATCACTGCAATCATTGTTTTTGTGAACTAACTACAATCAATCTTATTTTTACCGCAATATTTTTTGCCATATTTTTATGTGGAAGAAAGGCATGGTACTACAAGAAATAATACTCATGTCTCACACATTAAATTGCCGGCAACTGCTAGCAGATCCTAACAGATGAGCATTATTGCATTACTCCTCCCCTCTTCTCACAGCACTTTTACACCACGGTAATTATTAACCATTGCAAGCGAAGTGTAAGAGCAGTGGTCTGACCTGGCAGTGGCTTGGTCAAGGAGATTCCCTGAAGAACTTCTGCCTGATGCTGTCACATCAGCCCTCACCTCTTTTCACCCTCTAATACTTCCATTTTCTATCACTGCTTAAAAAACTCTCCAGAAGCCAAGGCTGTGATCTCCTGCACAGCACCTGCCCTTACTTCCCATTCTAATCTTAAGCTCACCCAAATATTAGGTTTGATTGCATTTCTAAATTTGTACAATTATTACTAATAAAATGAAAATTGAAAAGAAAGAATATTGCTCAGGGTTTTTTTGTCCCTTTGCTTTGTCTGTCAACTGTGCTTGCTTGGTTGGTAATTTAAAACAACAACAACAACAAAAGAACAAAATCAAATTATCAAGGAATTAAAAATATCTGCTGTTATTTGTAGAAGTTGGCTTTACTGCTAGAAGAACACTCCCCCACCACCACCTCTCTTCAGAAAACAACCCCCCCCGTAAAACTTACATGTTTTTCATTGTCTTTCAGGTAAAATAAAGCAAGTAAATATGCAAAAAAGTTTTGCAAAACCAGAAGGTAACACTTTGTAGTTTTGAATGAGGCTTAAGGAGAAGGTTTAATTCTCCTTAGTCTCTGTAAACCCAAAGCCAGTGAGGATTTTTACCTTATGCTACACGATTAAGCTCACAATTAATGTTTTAGGAAACAATGTGTATACCTCATATCTTGTATCAGGGAAACCCTCAAAGTGGGTAGAGTAATTCCTGTATCAGACTTCCGTCTTTCTGTTCCAACAGCAACTACAGTGAAGAAAATACATGAAGTTAGTACAAAATTGCAGTAATAGTCTGCAATGCATTTCTTCTACATACAGCTCAAAAGAATCTTAAGAAGCTGATAACTGCAGTGTTTCTCTGCATTATCATTAACTCTGTCCTGAAAATACAGAGGTAGGCAAAATGAAAATTGCTTAATATATTACCTCTTCCATCTTTAATCCAGCACTGAACTCTGAGGTTTAGCTTCCTTTTTCATATGTGAAATACATTAACATAAATCTGTATGGTGATGAGTTTTATTAGTAATATGTTTTTATGGAAAACTCACAACAGAGGAGGACATGATAAAATTAATCTACAGTAAGATATTTGATGCTAAGAATGCCACACATTTCTGTGCTCCACTACTCTGATCAAACTGCTTTGTGGTGACACATTTTGCTCTCAGGAATTTGTGCCTGCCAGCCAGATTGCTTAGAGCATTACTCATTGAAGCTTATTTAAAAGTCTTTCCATGACTGAGACTAGTTTGTCCATAGATGTGTCTTTGAGGACTGACCATACATGTTCCCATCAGCAGAATCTGGAGGACTGCAGAATCCTTGGAAGGTGACCCAGTAAAGTTCAAAGACTTTTAGTATAATACCCAGCATTAGTCTGTGGGCAGAGAGATCTCGAGGTCATCAGAAAACTGACATCTCTCACAACACAGAAGTAATTTAGTGATTGTAAAGGGTCAAATCAAAGCATAAACTGAGCACCTGGACTGATGGATAGAGATTAATTACACAACTTCTGAACCGTATGTTCCACCAGTATAAATATTTAATGGACATGGAGTTATTCACATTGGAATATGAAAGTCAGATTATGCTCACTGAAATAAAGATATCAGCTATCTTAGCCACAGCTACACACCTTCAGCTACTTCAGAAATCACCCCTTGTAGAAGCGCTGCCTCTCACTCAACAGTCAATGCTAATTAAAACCGAATGAAGGTAGCAAACAGACACCAAGTGATTTTCTAGACAGGAATAACAAGTATATTCATTTCCCTCCAACAATGTTGATCTATTTTATCCAGAGACCAAGGCATCTTCATAATGATCCTGAAATTTTGATTCTCAAAATGTAAATGTGCTATTAGCAAGAAAATACACCAAAGTTTCTGCATGGGTTTCATGTGATTGCACTGTTCCTCCCAACCCTGAATTTATTTGCCATGATGGACCCTTCATGGGGTCAGCTGCTGAGTACTCACCTGGGGACTCTGCACTATGCTCTTGCTTCTCTTCTCTCTCCTGGTACTGAAGTAAATGGGACCACAAAGCAGATTTGCCCTGGAAATTGAATATGTAGTATGTAGCTTAAAAAAAACAAGGCAAAAGAAGAGAGGCCAGTGAACATGGCAAAATAATGGAATGGCATTTCAGTGGGTCAAAAGTTCAGTGGTGACAGTCAATCTTTTTCCCTTGGGCCAAGAGACCTCAGGAAGAAAAGTCACCTAGCAGCCACACTCCCCACTTCGTTTCTCTGTCCTCTCCCTGGATTTTTCCTTTTGAAGGTTGAAAGAGAGGAAACCAAACATCTATTTGACAACAGGATTGCAGTTCCCAGAGATACCTCTCAAAAGAAACCCAAACCCCAACAAAAAATCCATAAAATCCCCCTAAGGCCTCACAAGATATAAACCAGGGACTCTGAGCCCAAAGATACCTCCCAGGTAATGTTAGAATGACACCACTGAGCTGCAACTTAGAAGGCAGAGATGGTATTCACTGTTTGTTAGGGTATTTCATACATAAAGTCCCAAGTTTCCAGTTACCAACCTGCTTGACCTGCAGACCATGGCTCCAGATTCTTTCTAGCAGATCACAGAGACTGGCAATCAATGTATTTTCCTCCAGACCTGTAATGTTGGCTTCTCCGTGTCCTAGTTCAACTGCTTCATGGCCCATCTTCTCTACCAACATGCGTTTAGTCTTTAAACAAACAAACAAAACAATCCCCCAAGATTTCTAAGAATGCTATCCAACAAGAGGTAGAATTTATAGCTCAGTTTAACTTAAATATGCTTAATCTAGAGACCTTCACTAATGGTCTCTCCTGACCACAGAAAATTCAAATCTCTGGACAGAGATTGTAAATTTTAAAGAATAATTTAAAAAAAAGAGATTTCTCCATACTGCTCTATTTCTATACCCCTTATTTACTGTCCTATTTCTACACCACTGATCTATTACTGACTGGTATCAAAAACAGAGTACAGAGCTAGACACATGTTTGATCTTTCTCGAAATCACACTTCCATGGCTATAAAATCTTCTTTAATATTAGAAGCTGCTACACTTCAGTTGTTCTGCATAAACAACATGTACAGCAGTTGCACATGCTGAATACTTCCTTCTTACTGACCGTACGTCTTGAGTCCCTTATGTTTAGCCTGCATTTACATTTGAACAGTTAAAGGAAATCCTGCCTAAGATGACTGATTACGCTGATTCTCCTTCCTGTCCTTTCTCCTCACTTCACTAACTTTGCATAAACGTAAGAACGATAATACATTTATTTTCTAATGGTTGAAAAACATAAAACTAAAGGGATGTCCACCCTGCAGGAGCCTGCTATCCCAACAGACAGCGCTATTCCAGCTGCCAGGGTCTTTCAGGACAGCATCTATGGACACTGCTTAGGCTCAGTGTAAGCAAGGGGAGAGCAGGCAGCAGGGAAGGGGAAGACCTACCTTCATGCGACATTCCTTCAGTAACCCTTCCACAAATTTCCAGTTGGTCTGCGCAATCACAGCTGGGGAGAGGTCCGAGAGTTTGGGCTGTCTTAAATTCTTTCCTAAACTCCTCGCCTCCTGCATGTATTTCTAAAAGCAAACAGAATAATTTTAGATATAACGAGTCAAGAGGGATTCTCCTGGTCCTAATCCTAGGCAAGCAAATGCTGGTGAAGAGGAACAAGCTAATGTTAATCTAGGAAAAACATCATGGTTTGTCTGATGCTTAGGTGTTGGACTGGAGAAGTGGAATGCTCCCTTCTGACAACAGAAAAACCAAAATATTTTCCTGTGTGGAACCAAAACATTCAATGTTAGCTAGTGAACTGTGCTGTTAACCACTAGCACAAAGTTAGGCACAGCAAATGCATGAAAGTGTGACACCTTCATTCAGCAATAAAATCAAAATATCAACTAAAATTTTCTTCAATTGTTATTTTGTTTTCATTTTAAAAAAAATAACATAAGAAAAAACCCACATTTGTCTAATCTATTCTGAATCACACTCAAATTGGAAAAAAAATCCTTTGAAAAGAAATAACAAAAAAAAGAAATACACCCAGTGAAGGAGAAAATCCATTACTTTTCATCTGGACAGTTCACAGGGCAGGGGGAAATCAGACTAGATTTTATTCTCAATTAGCTTCTCAATTACAAGTGAAGCTTGTTTGAAATGAAATTGACATTTATGATCACTCATGTTTTTACTGTGGAGTGGCAATTGAGAAGTATGGACAAACATTCGTGTGCTCTTTAAAAAAAGATCCAAGCTGTAGTAAAAGACTTTTAAACTTTCCTGTTCTATTGCCTTAAGGTTTTTTCTCATTTGTTTTCTTTTGTTAAGCAAAAAACTCCAGCCAATCAACAAAGATCCTCTGTCTCACACGCCAATGAGAGGGCTACATGCTGAACAAAGCTAAGAATTTGGCCACATTTAGGTGTACAAATATGAACCCCATCGAAAAGTTGCCAAGCATTTTCATAAAGTTTTTGTTAAGAGAATAAAATAATAAAAAGTTGCCAAATAAGAGAGTCTTGAAGCATAGCACTCATAGCCTAGTGTGGGAATGCTCCATTTCCATAGTGTGTCTTTATCCAGTTAATGCTGCCTCTTTGGGGGATGCTATGTGACAATGACTGCTATTCCCTCAAGAGGAGCGGATCACACTTCTCCGGGAACTTAATGTAGCTGCTGGCTAGTTTTTCTAGAACTGATTGGACACTACAGCTGCTGCATTCTCAGAGCTTTCTGTCTAGGGAGAAAATACTTTATTTAGTAAAAGCAAAATCCAAACACACTGAAGTTAACTGAAATTGCCCCCTGTTTTATTTTGGTAGTGAGGGAGTACAGTTTTTCTGACACATTTGGATTTTTTTCAGTACAAAATTTGGACGTGAACTATTTAACATCAGTCCCCCAGGTCAGACAAGAACATTGGGTTCTGCCATGGAAAGCTGTGTTCAAAAGAAGTGTGATCACAGTTTCACCGATACAGGAAGGACACAAGAATAGTTGAAAAACTGCATGTGGGAATAAAAGAAAAAAGATTACAGATGATGAAAGCGTGTTGTTCAGCAAGCAATCTCACAAGTGACTTCCACCTTAACTCAGTGCAAAAATTAACAATGAAAAAGTGAAAAAGTAATACAGGGAATAAATAATTAGGAAATCTAATGTTTCTTTTTAATAGTAAAGGGATCAATAAAATACAAAGTGTGGTTATAGTCTGAAGAGTACAAAAAATGGATAATCTTGCTCTATTCATTGTATGCATTAACTCTTCTAAATTCAAGAGAAGAAAAAGGGTGGGATTAAAGACCCAATTGATTGCTCTTTGGCTGTTCATCAGCATCCACACATCACCACATTCCTCCACGCTGGACTTTGAATTTGACACCCCAGGCTGAATTGCCAGGTGAGCAACATGGGAAAGAAGCAAACCAAAATTCTCATCTTTAAGCCTTGGGGCAATCATGTTTGCCAGGGTGCTGGCATAGAGGCCTAGAGCTGATTTCCAGCTACTTTTCAGATTATAACCGCACTTCCAAGCACTACAGGGATGTGCTCATACTCTATGAGAAAAGGAGAGGTTTGAGGCACAGTGAAGGCAGCAGTTCCTCATGCTAACAACGTCTCAAAAGCGGCTTTCAACAAGAAAAACTAAAACATACCAGGCAGCATTCAGAGAAGGATTTTTTAGGAGGCCGTGCAGGAGGGGGTGGTCCCTGATCCCACTCCCAGAAGGCCATTGAGTTCTGACGAAGCAAAAGCTCCTCCGATGGCTAAGAGGAGGCAGATGCCCCAATGGCAGAATAGCCAGAAAGAAAGGAGACAAAGCAAAAGAAGCATGCATATGATCCACAGCCAACAAAAAAAAACAAAAAAAGAAGAAAGTAAATACATGACAAAGTATTGAATAGACTCTGCTGAGATATACACATGAGGTAACATTTAAAATATACTGTTAGCAAAAATAGCAGCAAACATGTACAAGTGCTGTTTTGCTGTGTTTCCATGAAACATCATTCAAAGCTGCAGTTCAAGAGACCACTCATCCACTCGGGTTCTTTCGGAGTGCAAATGCCAATACCGGCCAACATTATTCAGCAACACTTACCACAAAACAGCACAAATGTTTTATTTTTGCTAGTGACGTACAAAAAAAGCACATGGACATCAATGGAAAAAATAGGTCAGAAAAACTTTAATGAAGGATGAGAAACTGAAAAGTTGGAAAAGAAATGCATGTATGTGACTGATATTTACAAGATGCATGGGAGTTTCCTAGTTTTAGGCATAAAAAGGCCCCAAAAGTCTTAACCTTTCAAACAGGCTTAGTGATACCAGGAACCTATGTAAGAAACAGAGAAAGAAAAATTCCTTCTAAAAACCCAGTCCTGCCTCATTTGCCTCTACAGCACTGACATTTATTCAAGGACTTGACTTTTGCAGAGACCTTCCCTCTGATCAGAGCTCGGCAGCTGCACCTAGGCAGGCACCAGGGCTCTGCTTTCAGCATACAGTTACACCAGTGGGTCTATATCAGCAAATAAGCCATTTACCTGATAACAAAGGCAGTATGTTATTCCAAAAAAAATAAAAGCACTTTATTTCTGTTGTGTGCTTTGAAATTGTACAACATATATAGGCGTCTAAATGAAGTGGTTGCAGAGACCCACACAAACCTTACAGCAGCAACAGAACTGCCTAAAGTAGCAAAGCATCATTTGTCTAATTTGCATCTCCTGGACCACAAGCTTGTGCCGCCTGCTACTTACCTCCCTCAAATCGTTGTCCAGTCCAATGTGCTCTGAGTGCTGCCGCAGACGGTCTTTCCTCCGCTGCGTGGTCGTGCTGCGACTGGCCCAGCGGCTGGAATGTCAGAGAGGAGGAAGGGACATGTGAGTGGAAAATATTGGGAGGAAAAGCCTGGGTGAGTAGCTAGAGGACACCCGACAGGTCTGCAGTGGAAGAAGCAGAAGTGCAAACTTGCACATTGTGATAGACTCGGGTGCAATCTGGCACTTAACTTCTGTGTGGGAAACTGCTTGGTGGGTGACAGGCCAGCACACACCTAACAGACAAAAGTCGGGATGGAAAGTTGCCCAGTGCTTGCCAGGGTCTCTAGTGAGAGCTCCTGTGTAACCCAAAATGCAGATTGATGTCACCACCAGGAAAATTATTGTACTTGTGGTGTACTACACCACTCTTATTTGCTGCATTTGCTTAAGTTTGGTTAAAAACGGTGTTGGCAGGAACAAAACACAATGATGTATTTAAAGTAATAACTTCTATAATTTTCTGGTTTTGTGAGAGGTGGCACTTCTCCTTTCCCCACTTTCTGTGGTACTTCCATGAACTATTTCAGAGAACCTTGTCATTGCGAAAGTAACTACTATGATATTGAGTCCTCCTTTGTTTAAAGGTTATAAACAATATTGATTAATCATGTTGCTATAACCACAAGATCTTTTTTTGTATTTGGTTTCTAGATACCACAGGAAGCCTGTTTTTTTTTTTTTTTTTTTTTTTTTTTTTTTTTTGCAACACGCTTATATATGTCCAGTTGAATTTCTAGCTCATCTGCAGCTGTTGCCTGAAAGCAACTACTTGGTAACCAGGTTTGAAAATCAGCAATTTTAAAACTCCCAAGTGTCCAAACTCCTTTACACTCCATTCCATAACAAAACAAGATAACTCTGTCTTGAGGAATTACTAGTCTGATCGTAGGTTTTCTAGTAATACCATAGCCTTCTGTCAAATCCTTGAAAATAAAAATGCTCAATTAGTAGAGAGAACAAATAAGTTAATATATTATTTATAAAAGAAAGCTAAAATAACACTAAATAAACCAACCTATCAAGCATTAAAAGTAAGTATCTTAATGCATGAAGGCTACAACTTCAGAATTATATTACTTAATTACTGTGGTTGTGTTTACTAAAATTAAAAATATCTTTCAAATACAGTAAAAAAAAAAAAGAAGCCTTTAAGTCACTTCATGAAGTCAGCTCCAGGACACAGCAGGATACATGAACAAGGCTCTGCCCATGGGGGGAAACTGCCTGGCAGAATTTGAAGGGATAACCTAAACCTGTGAGGGGGGGAAAAAAAAGAAAGAAAAAGAAAAACCCACCAAAACACAAAATCCCACACTCCCCAAACTCAATACTTGAGACAAAGGGACCTCCAAAACCTGTCTCCATCCTGGCTCCACTACTCCAGACTGATGTGACTATGCCCTGGCACTATACCAGAACAGCTGCTGTGAGATGGCTTTTTCTACAGGAGCTGTGAGCAACAGGAAGAGTCCCTGTGGGTTTGGGTTCTCTGCCTTTGACAGATCTATACAGAGGGAAACCTAGAGACGCCTACATCAAAGACAGAAGTGTGTGCTTCGTGTTGGCAAGGACAGCCATCTCCAAATCCCAAACCCATCTCTTTCTGTGTGCACTTCAAAGAGCAGCATATACAAATAGGATCTGGGATCTGAACTATTTGGGCAAGGAGTTTCAGCTGGTGACATGTAGGCAGATGCTTGCCTGGAGGAGGAAACCGTCGCACAGAGCTAGACTTGGGTCCTCGAATGTCCAGCAAGCTGTCAGGGATGTGCAGGGAGGGGAATGTGACCCAAGAGAAGTGCAGGGATGTGACTCCTGGTAACCAAACCCTCTTGTTTCCAGAAAGACTTTGCATACATGTATCTAACTATCTTCACCAACTGGACTTCAATTTGAAGTCCCTTCCCACCTCCCCAAAAATGTCGAGTAAACAAGTATACAGGAAGAAATAAACATCTGTGCCTGCATGCAATTGTAGTTAAGAATCTTGCCATCCTATATCGCAAGAAATTTATTTTTAAAGCAATGTAGGCTCAGGTCTCTAGTAACTAAACAAAAAAGCCCAATAGGCGTCTGCACAGCAAACCCTGATAACTTCTCAGAGGAATACATTACTGACGTAAGTGTGTTTGCACCTCCTCAGAAGTCTCAATAATATACAGCCTGTGAATTCAATAACTCACCACCTTTGTTTTCAGAAGCGACATCAAACACCTCATTAGATGGCTGGGGAGGATAAGCCCCCACATTTTAATAATCCAAACAAATAGAAATGCAACAGAAAAAGCATCCTCTGAAGAGAAGACAGCAGAGATAAAACTGACTTTAGGTCCCTAGCTCTGGAGACCTTCCATATATTTCAATATACCACCACACTTACATTTCACATAATAGAAT